>JARPRG010000625.1:216641-240795 GCA_031001745.1 Hartigia nigra | reverse complement strand
GATAATCACTTTGAATATTATCGTTCATACGAATTAACGTAAATGCGTTTTCTAATCACACGCAATCTCTCTCTCTCACTCTCACTCGTTCTCAGAACTATCATTCACTCGACATTAATAACTCATTATACACGTAGCAGTCTTCGATAAAGTTTGATTATAATAAAAAATTCTACGTTGCATGCGGACTGTGAATTCGAAATAGAAATCAATCTTTTGCTTTTCTTTTCATTTCATTTTCACAATCCATTCTGCATCCGCCTTAACGAATAAACGCATATATGCAATAAACGGAAAAACACTCGTGACAAAAAAAATTTTGCTGTGACTCAATTATAGTTTTTGATATTGTACGTTTTTTTTGTTTTTTTTTTTTCCCCCTTTAATCTTTTCTTTTTTTCCAAATTGATTTTATACGAGTAATTAAGCGTTAATTACGCTTGAGTGTCGATTAAGTAGCCGACGAGTCTGACTCTCGATTTGGGTAGATCGTTCTCTTATCGCTATTAATGCTCGAAAGTCAATGATGCCAACAAGCTCTTAACTGTCTGCACTGCTGGCTAGTAAAGTGGTAGCACGTGGTGGGGTATCGGCACGTGGTACACGTAGTATATGTGGTCAGTAACAATCAGCGACATTCGGCTAGGACCTTAAAAGTCAATGAGGCAGTCAGTACAAAGCTAGTGAACACAAATAAAAGCTTTCAAGTCGTACTTATCAGATAATGTAATAAAAAATATTTTGCACAATTATTGGATTACTCTTCGACGAGTAATTATATAAAATCAATAAGAACGATTACCCACGAAACTCATATTGGCCGGAGACAGTACGAAAATGTCTTATAGGATATTAAGAGAAACGAGAAAAACAAAAAAAAAAGATTAAACTCCCATGAAACTTTTCAATGATAGAGATAATTAAAGAATGGATCGAAAATAAAATCTAGGATCATCCTTGTATTGGGAGGAATTCTTCTTCTTTTTTCTCTGAATTGTCCTAATTCATTTGTGTAATTGCAATAATAGAGAATTATTAATTGTTCAATTAAAATATATATACAGGAGCCCACCAATCCGGATTGGTGTTTCTTGATACGTGTTCTAAGAGCAAAGATCTATTAATTAATAGCCAACTGTTTATCTAAATTAATTATTTACACTTAAAAGGGAAAGGTGGCGACGCGATCTGTCGCGTTAAAGCTACAAGTAAATTATCTACAATGTGACGAATAAGCAATCAATCAATCAGTCGTTTGATCAAGAAATTGCATAGTATGTGAATCGAACATTATAAGTTGTAATTCATGCTAGATTTATATACATCTTTTTTGTTCTCTTTCTCTCTTTTTCTCATTCTCTGGTATTCTACTTAATAGTCTAGTCCACGAGAAAAATTCGATCCTCGAATTTTGGTACCGGACTCGTCGGCGTAGCACATGAACCATGTACAATTATACCTAGAGGAAATTACATTAGGTATTACAATGTCGACTATGTATCTTGTATTACGTAATATATAAAAACGAAGCGTATAACTGGTTCAACGCAGGACCCATAACTCTTAAGCAAAAATTTGTATTGCTTGCGAGGATATAGCCGGTACTTTGAGAAACCAAATTAAAATAATATTCGGACGCACATCGAGTGATAGATTAAATATAAACTGACGCGACGGAATGTATCTGAATGACTATGAAAAACAAGAAAAGGCAAAAACAAAGATTCCAAATGATATAATTCGTCAATGAAGGAAACAATGAGTCGTACTGAATGGTACGTTAAAAAAAAAAATGAAAAAAAAAAAATGTTTTGAAGAAAAAAAAATATAAAAAAAATATAGAATAAAAGAATAAGACAAACCAGATAACAATCAGCAGAGGAAGAATTAGAATAATCAGAGGTAGATATCAGTGATGGCGACTAAGCCCTTAGCCCGGAGTGGGTGGGGTCTTGTGTCAGTGAATATTAAAATTATATTGCTTACGGCTGGATGTGATGCGCAGCCAGCGAGTGACAGCTAGTGGTTCAGGATGGCAATTCGACCAGGAGATGTCGCTGAAATGAGGATAAGGAGTAGAAGTAGTGGTGGCTTCGACTTGAATCGCTGTAGTTGAGTATTCCTGTTGGTAATCGTGCTTGTTGTTCCTCTTGCTCTGACGATGAGGACTCGAGTGATTCTGAATCTTCTTGCCATTTGACAGCTGTCCAGTTGTTTGGTCCAACTGCTCCGAATCGAAGATGGTTAGACTTGGCATGGAGGATGCCTGAAAGCTCCTGGCTACACTTGGTGACTGCAGTGAATTCGCACCACGGGGAAGCTGCACGACAATTTGTGACTTGGCATCCTTATAGACTGAGACGGGAGAGTACATGCTCATGGTTTCCGGGTCAATTTCTATAGGTGTCTCTCCTTCGAGGACAGTCGTGATCATTGGCTGTGTTGTCGGTAAGGATGCAGCTACTACTGGAATTACTGGTGAGACAGCAGCCGGTATCAAGGTGGCCACTGGTGAACCTTCAGTACTGGCTGGTATTGGCGACAGTGATGGCAGTACCACTGATATTGGAGTTGTTATAGAACTTGCGGATGCTGCATTTGCCAGACTCGTCTCCAGAGAGAGTTCCTCACCAGCGAAATCGTCCTCGAGTTTCGTCTAAAAAAAAAAGAGAGGACGCACACCTTCGCAGTGAGTGTCTGCCTGCTCAGGAAGGGTAGCTTCAGAACCCAAATGAAAGCATGCCTTACAGGTTTAGCGGAGCCATGCGGGGCCAGACACCGATAAAGCAAATCAACTGCCTGGAATAATAAAACAAAAAACAGGTATCAACCCCCAGGACAATATTTATGACGCGCGATTACCCCACTCTGGCTCCACGTAAGTTCTTTGGTCTCGGTGATAAAGACGAAAGAATAAAATAAAGAAATTAACTTGTAGTATTAATTTAAAAATTGTGTACACTTAACAATTCATTCCGACAGACATTCATTTCTTTAAAAACTTTGAGATTTAAGAACCCCGTTAAATTTCACTAAGCAACTATAGATATAATATTTTAAGGCGAAACGAAATAGTACTGGTCCTTAAGCTTTTTCTTTACAAATACTTATGTACACATCCATTATACTTAATATGCTCTGTCAAAAGTTCGTACTGGGTTTCGCAATACAACCTGCAGTACCTATGAATGTATTTAAACAACGAGGTAAGAATCCTTACCTTTGGCAGTGGGTAAGTGTCAGGTAATGATAGAACTGGAGGCGAACTGGGCGCATCCGACTCGTTGTTCGATAGAGGAGTATTCGGACCAAGTGGATTAATGTTTCCTGATGAGAGGGTTACTGTTCCAGTAATCGTGACTTTCGCCGGCCTACTCGGGAGCTCCTTCGCGGCCCGGTGTTCCGCGAGGAGCTTGTCGAAGGTTTTACTCCTACCGGAGACCGTCCTCCGCAACGAGACCGTGTGTGCCTTGCAGGTGAGGGACCTTGTACAGGGCTTCCCGGTTTCGTCGTTCCAGACTCCGCAGTGCCTGTCTGGATCGTATTCCCGATCTTTGAGGAGGGAGCGATCCGTTTTGAGCCTCTTCCTCCGCGGCTGTCCACTCGTTCCTGGACTTTTGACAGGGCTCGAGGACACCACTGCGGCCTGAACGGGAATCGTCTCCATGGGTGAACATGGTGAAGAGATCGGAAGGGCTGTCTGTAAATTTGCTTGATCTGCTGTGCGTTTTACGGATGAGTGATTTGTTTTGCTGCTTGATGGTAGCTGGGGTGTCGTTTGTGTTTTCTTCAACTTGGAAATTTTACAGTACGGTGTCTTTACTTGTGGCTTTACAACTGGATTTGCTGGTGGTGGTAGATTCACTGTGCCTGACGGATGCCTGCTTTCTAGAAACGACAGAAACATTTGATTAGAATATTTATTTTATAAAAGATTTCTTTCGGAGACCTACCCATGTGCTGTATAAGAGCTTGTGGTTTTACTATGGCGTTGCAAATTTCACACACAACTCCATAAAATGCATCACGTTCTGGACAGAAGCCATAAAGATCGATATCTACAAAATATCAAACCTATTTAATCCAAAGTCTTAATTCAGAACTCTTGTACTTTAGATTATTTAATATATGAGATCTGTACCATCGGAGGACAGACGTGTAACAGAGGTGGAAGGTTCACCTTCAGGTTCGTCATCACCTGTAAAAGTTGGAAGGAACCAAATTAAAAATGATTTAAAAACATGCAAAATAATTTTTATATGTGTGTGAACATCATCTAAGCGAAGGACAATCCCAATAAATTTACACAACTCTTCATAGTCATAGTAAAAAGCACAACGCACTGAACAGAAATAAGTGATATATATTTTTTGTACTAAAGTAAATATTTTTTAGAAATATAAAAAAATAGTTCTAAATATTTCCAGAAACACAAGAAACAAGAGAGAGTTTCATGTGCATAATAAATATCCTAAGAAACATCATTCATAGATACTATAAAAATTGGACGTATTGCTTGAGTGTCTGTCTCTGTCTACATGTAACAAAGAATAATTTGGCATTAGGTAGGTTATGTGCATCGAGGTTGCCGCTTATCCACACCTAAGCTAAAATCATAAGAAACGAAGGGGCAAGTCTCGTAGATATTTCGAACATTGATAAGTGTTCGCGACTTACTCAAGGGCTTGTCCCGTCCAATGCGTTCGATCCAGCTGGACCAGGGCTGTCCGTGGAAGAACGTTGGGCTGTCACTTCCCGACATTGCCAGGGCGCTCGCTCGTGAACGAATGGTGCGTGGTGATGCGTCCTAGAACGCGGCTGGCGTCTTTTTTTCCCTTAGGCCACGAGGATATTAAACCGACGCTCACGCTCGGACGCCCTGGCTCATGCTTAGCACGTCTTTTTACAATGTTCAGCAACGACGACGGCACCGCCCTTGTGCGCGAATCCTCTTATTCAGCATCCTGGCATTCGACATCTTTCTAATCCTCCACTCCTCCCTTCCTTCTCTTCACGACTCGCTTTCTCTCTCTCCCTCTCTTTCTCTTTATGTAGTACGTATCTCTCTCTTTACTTCCTGTCTATCCTCACGAATCCTTATCTTTCTCTCTCTCTCTCTCTCTGCCGCCAATCGGGATTCAATGAAATCTTACCCGCTTGCGTACCAGGCTTGTCTCTATGTGCATTTATGTATACATATATTCACTGAATATATATGCTAATCTCCAGTGGAAAAGGTGCACACAAGACTTCACTTCCATTCACTTCGATTCCTATTGGATGACAAACAATAATATGGCGGCTGGTACTTTATTATGAGCTTTTTATTTATTTACAAAAATATATCGAAAGCACGCGAAAGACTGTTGAAGACTATGGACATTTGGAGAGTCGGAACGGCGAAATTATTTAGACACTAAAAGTTCTCTGAATCATTACTTTTTTCTTAGAAAGCTAGAAATTTTCGTATGTAACATCAAGGACGTGAGCACTGTTGAGGATTGTTGATACACTAGTGACATTGTACAGACTATTGGGAAAATATGTAGCAAACATTTTTTTTTCCAAAGGATAACAGAAAAGTGTTACCGACTGAGATTTATTTACTGACTGTCGACAGGTAGAATACTCATTGGATAAATTGCAATAAAATATCCAAGTAATAAAATAATACTGAATAATTAGTCTTAATAATATATGATCAAATAATTGTATACGTTTTTCTTATTGTATGCCAATTAAAGATAATCTTTCGAAGATTAATTCATAACAAATAGACATACTATACTGTCAGATAAGAAGGGTCGATGACGTATCACCGTATAAGGCTTATTTCAGGCGAAAAAAGAATAGAAAAACGCCGTTAACTGTACTAAAATGCCACATCCGCAGAATAGTATCATTCTCAATGTACAGTGGAGCCTTGAAGCGATTTTCAATCCAAGTAGCGACGGTTTAACGAGTCTTATTCCTTTTCTTCTTTTTCTCTCAAGAAATACTTCATGCCAGACGATATTCGATTTTAGAGTCTTCTGTTAGCAGCAAAGGACGATCTTGAATTCACTTGAGTCTGCACTTTATCCGCAGGATTTCCACCACGATGCTCTTCTATCTGTTGCCAGTTCAAATACCAAAAAGGTTGCTTTTCCCTGGGCCATGTTTTGATCCTGTTTACGAAATTCACATCGCCAAGAGCATCCACTGGTAAATTTGGTGGAATAGTGGTCGACATAACGTTCGTAGAAGCCTCGCCAAGACGACTGTCCAAAGTTACACCAGAAGCAGCGGCAGCATCTTCACGTTCCTTTATATATTGTGGCAGTACAACAGGATAGCGATCAGGAGTACCAGCGTATGGAGGTCTCTGAGCCTTTCCTAGGAAAACAATCATTGCCAGAAGAAAGAGATGTTTCATCTGTAAAAAAAAAAAAAAAAATTAATACATTATAGCAACAAATAGAATTAATATTTTATAAGAAAACTATTAATGACTAGGCTCCCATTCAAGTCGAACGAGAATTGAAATACATGGTATGTCTACCTATAGTTTATTAATCTATAGATATACAACGTACGTATTTTACCTCTCGACTCGACTCCAATGCAAAACTCAGCTAATAATTCTTATATTGGAAGCAGCTTAATTACCATGATTGATTCTGTACTTGGTTTGTCTTCTTTTTCTCTCTTGTTTTTTTTACACTTGATATTCAAGGACAGGAAAATACACTACGGATTATACTACTGGATCCACTCGTGTCACCGGTTCAACTTGTTATGTCTATCCCATCAGAAGTTTCTGTCTATTTAAATCGACGTTCTCCCCACTCACAAAGAATGAGGCGTGTTTTACGTTGGAACAGGGACTTTTTCATTTGCGATAATACTCTCTAATTCATTCTTCTAGTCACGGGCAGATACACGACAACTTCCATGAATTCTTTTTCATTGCTTACGAGTATTTCGAACTGAACTCAGGATAATTCTATAATTTCCAGTGACTTCATTACTTCATATGCAATTTTGCAGAATTTTAATACTGCTGTTACATTAATAGCTAAATATATATTAGCCAAATTAACGGATATGAGTACAGATTTTTTTCTTATTTCCTCAATAAAATATTGGTTATAAAGGATTTTTAAGGAAAGTAAAAAGAAAAAAAGTGCGAAGAACAGCAACGGAAACCAGGCGCATTAACCACGATATTTATGTATTTTTTTGTGGTATTGTAGAAAGGAAATGATTCACGCGTTGTGACGTGGTATCTTTATTCCATTATTTGCCAATAATCACTGTCTGTCATTTTGTGCAATTATCTTCAATTCATTCTCAGCGACACTGATATAAACTTTTCTATAATTGCGAATGACCTGAATGGCATCAGAATTGAGCGGAAATCCATACGATAAGCATCCTCTTATCTTTTGCTGACACTTCGCGCTTTTGATAGATATAAAGAAATTTAGCTTATCTTGAAATTCACTTCGATGTGATTTAACCTCGCTGTAATACCGACTCTTGATAATTTCTTAATTTCAGCACGTATCCAGACAACATTTTCGGTCAAGAATGTCGAAAACATCCTGTCGCCTTATCGTTTCTCTCAGCAGGAAATGACGTTCTGAAACCGAATGCACTTTTTATCCTGATACGATATTGCACAATATTCATTGATATACGAGCAGCGTAGAATTTTTTATTTGAGCCAATGCTTCTCTGTCCTATCTCAGTGCAATACGAGGGCATAATCCTAGATGAAGAATTCTTGTATAACTTTACCAAGTCTTCAATCTTCATTTTTCTTCTCTCAAGGATTGTTTTGCCAGATTCGGTGACACAGTTGCAGTATTGTACCGGGAAAAGAGAAAAGATTGCGCAAGAGACCACATAAGCAACAAATGCACACGGCTTGCGCTAACCTTTGTTTTTTATTTTTCCCCATTTCGAATAAATGGGTTATGGTAATGCTTGAGTCACCTTGCCGAATGTATATAAATAACTGGCTTCAGAATTTAGTGTAAAGAAGAAAAAGGTGCATTCTTACGTGTAGTCGATAACAAAAAGATCGTGGATATGGGACGATCAGGATACTTCCCCGAAAAATAAAAGATCGATGATTAATAATGAGCTTTGGAGGAAAAATCATCAAGTATTATTCCCTAGAAATATCAGCCAGTAAAAATAAAGTTCGTAAGATAAATTAAACATAGAGAAAACAACGTGGCATATTGTTATCTCTTAGTATACATAATTTTGTAGGCCAGTAGATTGAATCAGAATCGAAGATGAATTTTTGCGGCATCTTGATTACTAACAGATCGCAATACCGTAATGGGCAATAATTAAAAATTAATCAGCATCTTGGGACTGGCCCCGTCTTTAGATCCCGTCAGCATCTTCATCTTCGTAATCCTCTTTCCTCAATATAAGCTATTGAAATTCCAAGGAATCTTAATAATTTATGCCTAGTAAATTCCAATGATCAGCGTTCTATAATCTTTCAAGGTTCATCTTAAAAACCCACTGTGCAATTTTCCTAAAATCACCATGAGAGAATGGTTCGCGAAAATCTTACGACACTATCTCCCATGACTAATGCCAGGTAATAATAAATGAAAGGCCTAGAGTCCGAACAATACACGTGTGACGTGTACAAGAAAAAGAAAAAGAATACCAAAGGTGGAAGACCTTGGAACAGTTTGTTGAACGAAACTTGTCTGGATTTTGGTATGGCGATCGATGACGTATTCACCAGCCTATCAGGTGCTCAGTCATCCTGGGTAAATTGCCGTGAATGACGTCGTCTAGTTACGTCAAACTTCGCCTGTGGTTTAAACGGTTTAGACAGCGGTGCGCGTACACTGTCGATATGGCTAGTAGCGACGCTAGGCGTCGGCTTTGGCCTATGTAAAAGTACTTGCCGTTACATGGATGATTAACGACTCTTGAATAAATCGGCGAATCCCCGTTTGACTATTGATCGGTGCGTTAATATTGGCAAAAGTGACTTCACTTCTGACCATTGATTGATGATCATGGATACGTTATATGCCTGTAAACAAAAAGCAAAATATAAAATGAGTCAAGTAGTAGAAAAAAAAATTTTTTTTTTTACCTAGATAGACCCAACGCCATTAGGTGCTTTTAATGAACTTTGAACTCATGGTACGGTAAATGATGACGTTGAAGTAGTTGAAAAATTGGACAGGAAGTGTGTCACGATCAACGAATGAACCTCCCCGAGTTGACCCGGGATGTCATGATCGGGGCAAATGTTTTCCTATGTAAAAATCTCCACGTGCTTATTGATATCGTTATAGATTTGATACACAGTAGCAAGTATCAGATACAATGTATCAAGGAACATAGGTCAAAGCTGAGTAGACAGATGCTACGGCAGCTTGGAACATATAAAAGCTCCGAAGAAGCTATGATCCACACTCTGCCAAGATGTCAGGGACAATGTGGACCTCATTTCTACTACTCTGCTGCCTCGGTAAGAATCATTTAAGATTTTATACATAAATAATGGCTATTTCATGAAAATTCGTATCGAGAGAAATACTTTATAATATTATTACAGCAGGAGTTTCTATCGCCAATCAGAATGCATTTAAGAGTGGCACCGAGTACACGTACCGCGTGAGTACAAGAGTGCTCGCTGGTTTACATCAGGTCGCGGATCAGTATTCGGGATTGGACTCCAAGTCTAAGTTAAAATGTCAATTGAAGAACCAGGACACGTTAAGCTGTCGCATTCAGAACGCCCAGGTCGCAAAGATTCACGCAGAGCTTCCTGGTGGATGGGATTCTCCGATTCCTGACAAGGAATTGCAATACGAGAGAAGTCAACTGAGCGACAAACCATTCGAGATTAAATTCAAGAATGGAGTCGTTGATGATCTCATCGTCGAAAAGTCTTTATCGACCTGGCAAGTTAATGCATTGAAAGCTGTAGTCAGTTTACTTCAGATTGACATTCAGGGAGAGAATGCTATAAAATCCAAGCACAATCAGGAACCTGAAGAAGGGCAACATACCGCAGTTTATAAGACAATGGAAGATACTGTAACTGGTAAATGTGAAATGTTATACGACATCAGTCCACTACCTGAATACGTACTTCAGGACGCACCGGAATTGGCTCCCCTGCCAAAACTTAAGGGTGACGGAACCTTTTATGACATTGTTAAAGCTACCAATTTCAGTCACTGCCATCAAAAGATGGGATATCATTTTGGTATAACTGGAGAATCTGACATGGAACCTGCTTCCAATGACATGGGCCGTTTTCTCTCTGTAAGTTGATTAATACACAATTATGGATATTGGTATAACGCATGGATCATATAAAGTATCTAATTAACATGTTTCTTCATATTTCAGAGATCGTCCATGACTCGTGCTGTTATTTCTGGCAGTCTTAATCAATTCACTATTCAGTCCTCCGTAACGACCAACAAGATCATTGTCAGTCCTACTCTTCACGAGAGTCAGAAGGGAATGGTTGTGAGTTGCACCAACATTACCTTGGAATCCGTTTCATCAGCTTCCGGAAATCCAGCATCCTTGTCGAATCCTGAACGCACTGGTAATTTGGTTTATGGATACAACAGTCCGTTCGACAGTAACCGTGAACGTCGTCCACACGAAGATAGTTCCAGTTCAAGCTCCTCAAGCTCGTCCTCTTCCTCCTCTTCTTCTTCGTCTTCGTCTTCATCCTCTTCGTCCTCTTCTTCCTCCTCTTCCTCTTCTGAGGAACAGAATCATGGTAGAAAGCCCAGATCTGCCAGTAACCGAAACAATGCTGGCGCTAAAGATAGTTCCAGTTCCAGTAGTAGCTCTAGCAGTTCAAGCAGTTCAAGCAGCGAAGAAGATTATTACCAGCCAAAGCCAACTTTAGAAGATGCTCCTGAGAATCCTTTGCTTCCTTTGTTCATCGGCTATCGCGGCAGTGCTGCAAGTCAGTCAAGTGAAATAAATCCAGTGAAGGACTCGAAGAAATTGGCCGAACAAATTGGTCAGGAATTGCAAAAACCAGATGAAATCCCGAAGCAGCAAACCTTAGAGAAATTCTCCATGTTGGCTGCATTGATCAGGACAATGAACGCTAAAGAAATTGAACAAGCTGCACAGGTACTTTATTCACCAGTGTCTCAGAGTTCCAGCAGCAGCTCAAGTCAGTCTGCAAAGAGTTCATCCTGGATAGCATTCAGAGATGCAGTAGCTCAAGCTGGAACAGGTCCAGCTCTGATGAACATAAAATCCTGGATATCAACGAAGAAGGTCCAGGGTGAGGAAGCTGCCGAGCTCCTAGCAGTTCTTCCCAGCACAGCTAGACATCCTACTGCTGAATATTTGAAGGCTCTCTTTTCCATTGCAACAAAGCCGGAAGTGACCAAACAGGCAAATTTAAATACCACCGCCATTTTGGCATTCGCTAACCTTGTCCGTAAGGCTCAAATCAATAATGATACCGCCGAGAGTCACTATCCCGTTGACAGTTTTGGCAGATTGACACCAAAGAACAATCAGGCCGTTACTAAGGAATGGATACCGTACATTGCTAAGCAGCTGAAAAAAGCCATTGAAGATGCCGACAGTCCCAGGATTCAGACTTATATTCGTGCTCTAGGAAATATGGGACATCCTCAGATGCTCGCGGTTCTGGAACCTTATCTCGAGGGAGAGCATCCAGTTTCCGACTTCCAGAGAATGATGATGGTCGTTTCCATGGATAAACTTGCCAAGCTCTACCCGAAGGTGGCCCGTTCCGTACTCTACAAGATTTATCAGAACACTGGAGAGGCTCATCAAGTTCGTTCTGCAGCTGTATTCCAGCTGATGAGGACTAATCCTCCAGCAAGTATGCTGCAAAGGATGGCAGAATTCACTAATCAGGATGCATGCGATCACGTCAATGCTGCTGTCAAATCCGCCATTGAATCCGCAGCCGAATTGGAAACTTACAGCCAGACTGAATTGTGAGTAATCAGAATAACAAATATTTTCTGCATAGCTACGACTAATTGATCTGGATCATTTTTGGATCTATCTTGGATTTACCATTGTCTTACTGTACATTTATTTCAGGGCTCACAACGCAAGGGCAGCTAAAGATCTTCTTAGCCCAAGGACCTTTGGACTCCAATACTCGAAAAAATACCTTCGCGATTACGCCATCCAGGAAATGAATTTGGCATACAAGTTGGCTGCTAGTTACATCAGCAGCGAAGACAGCATTACACCCAGAGCCGTGTTTGCCAGCCTGAATCGTAACAAGGGTGGTTTCGAAATGCCAACACTAGAGTTTGGTGCTATGGTATCCAGTGTAGATGATCTCCTGGATGTTCTTTCTGAACAGTATGAGGATGATGATGACGACAATAACTCAAGGAATAGACAAAATCAAGGAAAATCGACAAAATTCGGCCCTGAATGGATAGCTGAGGCTTTGAAGATCCGCACAGACGATAACGACGAATTGGAAGGAAATGTTCTGATCAGCATCCTACAGTCTAACAGGTTCATGGCCTTTGACAATCAGACTATTGAACAGTTACCAAAAATGGCAAAGAAAGCAGCAGCGTCTCTGAGACAAGGACAGAGTTTCAACTACACTAAATTCTACAGCGGAGTCGAAGTGACTATTAGCTTCCCAACTGCAGCTGGATTACCTTTTGTCTACACCCTGAGGACCCCGTCACTGCTTCAGGTCGGTGGTGAAGCAAGGGCTAAAACTAATCCAGAATTAAGTTCTGGCAACAAGATCAATATTCCTAGCACCATCAATGCCACCGCCGAAGTTCGTTTTGTCTATTCGACAAAGATGCAGGCACAGATTGGATTTGTTCAGCCATCAGATCATCACCATTACGTCGCTGGTGTCGATAAGAATCTTCAAGTAAATTTGCCAGTCAAGGCTAAAGTAGACGTGGACTTGGAAAATGCTCATGTGCGAGTTAAGCTTCAGCCCCTGCAAGATAATAAGGATTCCAATCTATTCCACTACAGTACCTGGCCTTACACTGCTCGCGATGACATCCTGCAGATGAAACCAATTTCCCAGGGCAAGGATTCACGCAGGATCATATCTGACGACGCAAATCAAAATGAGTTTTGGATTGGAAAGGCTTCTACGGGAATGACCTTCAGGCTGCAGTCGACCTCCGACGACGACAATTCGAATCAGTTACTTTTCGCATGGTTGGCAGAGATGTTGGAGCCCCATGATGCTATTTCACCAGCTATATTCCCAATGGCCCAAGAAACGATTTCTCATAATAACTACAATTTGATCTACGACGCCAAACAATCCAAAAACAATGCTTTGGTACTCACTGCATCCTACTGGAACGCCACCAAAGGCATGGGCGGAGATTCTTCATCTTCCTACAAGCATCCTTCAGCCAGACGTGGTGATCGTAGCGAGAAAGAAGGTCTCAATGCTAATGCACCAGAACCAACCTCCAACAAACCAGACAGCAACTCGCGTCAAGATCAGTTCCTAAACATAGCTATGCAAGGCATTAAGGATGCTTCAGCTTCAGTCTTGGACATCGGTGCAGAATTCCAAGGAGAGGACAGTGCATGGTATGCAGCTACCATCGCCTTCGCTAGCAGTCCTGTGGATGATATAAGCAGAGCACTGATCTACTATCATCAGAATCCTGCGCACCAGAAGAAATTTGAGGTCTGC
This sequence comes from Hartigia nigra, assembly GCA_031001745.1. NCBI lineage: Eukaryota > Metazoa > Arthropoda > Insecta > Hymenoptera > Cephidae > Hartigia > Hartigia nigra. The sequence goes on along the minus strand of JARPRG010000625.1, from coordinate 227,093 downwards.
GTGGAAGCCGAAGCTGAGCATCCAGATGTTCCCAGCATGAACTTTGCCAAGGCTCTTAAAGCTGATCCTACCAGTAAATATGAAATGGAAGTGAAGTTCGGCGAGAATTGCAACTCTGGCGCCCAGGTGAAGATCCAGGGTAAACTAAAGCAGAGCAATGAACGCAGACAGTTCCTGCAGAATAGACCACTGGCGAAAGAGTGCGAGAAGCAAATGGAGGAAGGCAACAACATACTTCCGGCTTGCCGTAACATGACCAATCGTGCCAACAATATGGATGAGGGCTGGTTATCTGTAAAATACAACAATATTCCTAATGCCGTGAAGAACATGACTAACCATGTTTACGGTTTCGCCAGATATATTGGTTACAACTATGCTTATGAAAATATGATCGATCCCCAAGCTCAAAAGGATGGAAAGATCGACATAGAATTTGAGTTTTCGCCAGATTTGAAGAATCTGAATGTCAGTGTGAATGCACCAAATATGGATGCTAATCTTACTAACGTCCACGTAAATCCATGGGCCAGATCCGTCATCGCTATCGATCCTGTTCAGTCTGCTGCTGATCGTCTGGGAAGAAAGGCTTTTGCTGGCCAGTGGAATCGTGAGTATATCTAGTAAATCCAAAAAAATTAGCAAGTGCTAGATTAACGGCAATATTTAATTAACGGTCTAATTTTTTCTCTCTGACAGCTACTTGTTCTCTGGACGAGAATATGGTGACGACCTTCGACAACAAGACGTACCCCATTGAGATGGGAAATTGCTGGCATGTTGTAGCAGTGACAGTCGATGACGACGACGACGACGATGACGATGAAGATGATGATGATAGGTCCGAAGATCTGAGTGTAGTCTGTCGCGACGTCAGTGGCAACAAGAACCAGAGAGAATGTCAAATGGTGGTGGATGATACTGTCATTCGTATGTCACCCGGTAGCAGCTCACCTAAAGTGAAAATCAATGGACGTGAAATAAATCTCTCCAAGAACGAAATCTACAGACACGAGGACGATGGTGAAATACAGGTTGAATTGTACCTACGATCCGACAAGAGCTTGGTCATCGAATCAGCTGGTGATAGCAACTTCAAACTCCAGTACGATGGTTCCAGAGCCAAACTGTCCTTAGGCAATGAATACAGAGACGACGTGCGTGGTCTTTGCGGTACTTTCAACGGAGAAGCTCAGACTGACTTCACGACCCCCAAGAACTGCATCTTGAAGAATCCAGCAAACTTTGCAGCTACCTATGCCATCACCCAGGACGAGTGCCAGGGTCCTGCAAAGGAGAACGCGCGCAAAGCACAGCAGGCTGAGTGTTACAAACCGGAAGTTCAATATGGAAACGTGGTGAGCAACCGCGAGGCAGGTCGTCCTTCAAAGCAGAACAGTTTCTGGAAGAAGAATCACGTCAGAAGCGATAAGAAGGATAAGAGCCAGAGCAGCTGCACCGTCTTCCAGACTAGGGTCACCGAAGAGGAAGGAGAAATCTGCTTCTCCCTGAAACCGATACCAATGTGCTCGTCCGGTTGCAAAGCTAACAAGCAACACGAGAAGACCGTTCAAATGCATTGCGTCAGTGACAACGATCATGCCAAGAGCATTGTCAAACGTATTAAGATGGGAGCCAATCCCGACTTCAGCCGTAAATCACACAGCAAGAGTCACAGGATATCCATACCCACGAGCTGCGTCGCGGCGTAGACTCCATTCTTGTGTTTTAGATTTTTTTCTTATGTCGGATATTCCACATACGCAATTTGTTTACGATGACCGCTTGCTCTTAATGGATGCCGCATTGATATTATTATTATTTATAGAAGCACTGAAGTGCAGATAATAAAAATATTGTCTAATAAAGTTTGCACTCGTAATGATCCTTTGTTTATTGGAATACTTCTTTGTTTCTAAGCTTTATCTCTAACACGTCTGCTTCAAGCAAGTATCTATAGTATTAGTTTCAGCTACCTTGTCAAGTATACGAAACAGTGATAAGTCATGCTACTACCATTTACACAGTTGTGAACTGTATGACGCACTGTTACTATAAACTTTAGAAATATCATATATAGCATGTACCACGCAGTAAACTCTACCTGCAGTATACTTTACGTAAAAGCATAAAGTATCAAAGGGAAGTACTGAGTATTTGCAAGCAGACAAAATACTTCGGGATTTACTTGTTTCTCCTACTTGTACTTGTTTACTCAACGTGGTATACAATTCTAGAGAAGCAACAGCAAATTCAGGAGCTGTTGTACACGAAGGCCTCTGAGCTCTTCCATTATCATTCGCAATGATTGTTTATTCTGTTGATTAGTATCATATCCGTTGGTTGTAATAAACAGCCTTCGAGATGACTTTGTTTATAAAAAAGATTTTATTTAACGTCCCAAATTAAATAATAAATTACTATTCTTACTTGGTCGGTCATCTACTGCCCAAAAAAAAACAACAAAGATTTCATTGTATTCAAACAGGAGATACAAAGTATAGAGAACGGGATTACTCTTGGTATCCATTTGAAATAAAATCATGGATTACGCTTAGCTTGATTCTCTTCGAGGTATTTTCTTGACTCGGTAGCTTTATTTTTGCATTTAAGCATTTGTTCTTTCTGTTCTTATTTCAAAGTCAAGGAATACGATTCAAGGTTCTCATTATCAATAGCAGCTGTTACTGGTGTAAGTATCAATTTTGGAAGAATGTTTTAACGAGACGTTTAATTAGCTAGGTCTTTTAGATAATAGAAAGTTTTACCTATTGGGATGCTGTCTGTCGTACGACGTTTGACAAAGAGAAGGAGAAAATAGATAAAAACAAAAATAGATGCAAGGCTTAATTAGAAGTTCAGGGAGATGATCATAGAGGAATCGTATGTCTTTGGACAAGAAACTTTCCGAGCTGGAAGGACGATTGTCTCCAAAGTCAAATAGATTCTGGTCGGCTGCCTTTGTAAATTTTAAGCCAGTTAATCGCGTATAGAGAAACATCGTTGCTTAAAGCATAATTAATTTGTAACATTCTAATTAATTTCACTCACTCTCACTGTTTGAAATATCACGGTGCACATAGAGATGGCGCTGAATGAACGAAAATCTCAAGATAGTAAAGTTTGCTCATCGGTCTACACATTTTAGAAACAAATAGAGAAGCTTTCAAAGGCATTATTTGCTATTATTTAATTTCAAGTATTATACCGTCTTAAATGTCATTTGTTATTTATTGAAATGCGTAATTGCTACCGTATGAGTTTAAAGGTGTTTTTCAATGGAATCGGGAAGTCTCAATTTCCCATTGACATTTTTATCAAAGGGAATGGCTTTCTTGAGATTCAAAGTTCAAAAATGTAAATTACTCACAAATCTGGTTTATGCAGTGCAACTGCTGATAAAAACCGTCAATTTCTTATTTCGTAAAATATAACTGGCACGATGATCCCCGCACGAAGCGAAATAACACGGAGAATAATTCAATGAGTGGCTCATGCTTATCCATGGGAACTGAAGAAGAAAAACGAGAATTACAATATGAAATGTGAATTAAAATTGGAATTTCACTCGCATTGCCGACGTCTATGGTGCGCAGTATATGAAATAAAATATTACATGAGCAGCGTACGGGAACATGTAATTTATATCTTTCTCTTCTCTCTACGTTCGTAGCACGTTGTTCTGCGACATTCTACGACATACTTCATCGGTGATAATGAAAAGCAAATGATAGTGATGGTGGACGCTACTGGACGAAGCATTAATATACGTTTGCAAATACGGGCAGTTTTTTATAATATTTTTTTGGATTTTATAAAAGCTGATTCGGTTAAGGTCGAGATTCGCATTTCATGCATAGAAAAATATATTCTTTTATGGATTTCTCTATTCCACATAAAGTGAAAATCCTGTAAGAATTATATGTACTTTTATGTTGTATATAATAATTTAGTCTTAAATCCCGAAAAAGGGTTAAAAAATATATTTACTTAGGATAAAGGGATCAGTTTATAGATAAGAGGATTCGCATGACTTTGGAATGAGCTTGTGTAGTCGCATTGTAAATCCTGCGTTACTTTGTATTTAAACCCTACCCTAGGCATCAGGGATAGAAAAATATTCCAGGGTTGTAATCACGATTAATCCAGTCAGTCTGCATGATTACGTTTGTTTCATAAAGAATTCAAGATCTGTCATTAGGGCAAATCCTATTCAATTGTAAAAGCATTGTATTCCAATTTAATACAGCATCGTATACACGTCCGAATTTTTCCATAATATTTCTTGTTGAACCCTGAAGGCACGAGACGTCAACTGTTAAATCTGTAATTAATTAAAAACGAATTAAAGTAAAGAGAAACAAAAAATGGAAAGAAAAGTAAGGAAAGCTTTAAAATATAATGCTATAAAGAATACATCAGTCTAAGTGTAAAAGTGGATTTGCGCACGGTAAAGTGATCACTTTTCATAAGAGCAGGAAGAAAAATAGCATCGTGCAAATTTTATAATCGAAAAAGAGACATTTATTTTCTCTTTGTATGAGGTAGAGAGAACTTCCTTGTGGCAGAGGTGCTTGTTGGGGAGTTATATTGTCTGAATAGTTGTACAATAGTAGCATAACGTATCTTCCCTAGGGTAAAGGTTGAATACCTATAAAATACATAGGAGAAGGAAGAGGCGAAAGAAAAACTTCAAGTTGAAGTATAAGTAGTAGCAAAAGTAAATAGGAAAGGTAAGAAGAAGAAAATTATAAGTTTATAAATTTAGTTGGAATAAATGACATAGTTCATTCTAGTTTGAGACTTAGTTTACACGGCCTTGCGAATTAACTACTTTCGGACAGTTCAAAAATGACATATTTTTAGGTATGCATCTAAAGAGATATTCAGAAAAATTTCTTCCAACTATTTTACAACCTACCATTAATAAGCTTTCAGTGCGACCTACATTGACGTTTTGATTTTCAATAGCTACCTTCGAATAAGCACGGAATATTTTTCAACGATAAAAATTTAATTATGAGTTCACAAAGTAATACAGGGATAATACAGTATTATGAATTTGTCATTGTTATAATTTCCTTAGATCTACTTGGACTCTCAGCTCCGAGGCAACTTGTCATCTTTGTTTTTTTTTTTTTTTCAAACAAAGTATTCTTATCGTGGCATCTGCTGTCAATGCAAAGCACCGAGAGTTCACGAATAAAATTTCCAGAGGATTTCTCTGTCTAATAATCGGAGTTGGGATTGCGGGCTGTTGCTGTTTCGATAAGACCCCTTAACACTGTTAAGTACAGAGAAGAATAAGAAAACGAGAAGAATACAAGAGAACTCGAGGACAGCGTTATCTTGGTACGCACTTTCTACCCTTTATATTATAAAGAGGCCCATCCAGTCCTTTCAGCGTAGCACTCTGCCTCTAAAATATCGAGATATTATTCTAATGTCGTGTTAATTAATATAAGGTAGATAAGATAAAACGAAAATGCGAAGTAAAACTAAAATGGAGTTTGAAGTCGTTCTTTTTTTTTTTTGCGTAAGGAACAAATAAATAAAATTAAAAAAATGTTCAGGGGAGCCAGGACTAGTGGACGGATAAAAAGGTAGACTACTCTCTGCTCTTTCACAATGCTTTGAAAAATCGTATAACATTTATGCCGCTTGACAGTTCCATCTCACCGCGGAAAGAGAATATTTGCGCAGGGTTTTAATATCAGCCCTGCCATTATCCTCTTACCGAAAAAATTTTTTCCTTACTTCTTGGGCATTTCGCATCCACTCGCTCCTCTTTAAATTCTCATTTCTCGAAAGGAGAAATGATCAAAAATACTCACTTCCGACTTTCGCGATTCAGCAACGAACTACGGCTTCACGTTATCCAATGAAAGTAATAAAGGGATAACATAAATGGTCTCATATTATTTTCCCTTTCTCTGGATTTCCTTCCTTTTTCTTGGCAGAGACAGGTGTCTCGGTCAGAGCCACTGGATCGAGAATGATTTACCATCGGAAAATGACGGTCTGCCCAAATAAAGCTGCCAACAAATGACTCTGTTCTAACTACTAAGGGGGATGGTGGTGGCAGCAGGAATAGTAGCGTCGATGGTGATAATAGTATTAGTAATGGTGGTAGTGGTGTTGGTGGTATTGGTGGCGATGGTGGTGGTAGTACCTGAGAACCAAAAGAAATGGTGAGAACATGGGCTCTTTTCTGCCCTTTTCTTCCCCTCTTTATTTCTATCATTTCCTTCAGTAATACGTATCAGCCCGTTTCGTCTCTACCGTCCAGCTTCTAACTGGCTCGCAAGCTTCACGTACCAAACCTCTGACTCACCTCAAGCAACCCATAAGAAACATTCTATAGGATTGCGTCTAGGAAAATTGAATCCTTTCTCGATAATCTGTTCCATTATTATTGCTTTTCGTGGGAGCATCGACCAAGCAGACTGACGAATACACACATAGCCAGACGTACAGATGAATGGATGGACGGAGGAACACGATTCCAGCAGTCCCGTTCCAGTAACGTTTCTCACCATTGAAACTTTCATTGAATCGATTCGCTTAGGACGCCCAAACATTTTGAATTTATTATCGTTTATAAGCTGCGAAAAGGAAATGTATGACATCAATAACGTAGTATTATGGAAAATCGTCAGGACGAGAAACTGGCAATTTTTAAAATTCAATTGGGATAAGAAAAGTAGAAAAACGATGACATGAATTAAATTGACATTAAAAACGTACTTTTGGAGGAAATATTTTAAGATGTTTTGATACGAAACCAAAGCCAATCTTGCATTAATATATTTAATCGGTTAATCTAACTTGTCTTTACTCATATTCCAGCCATCTTTCTGAGTGCTATTCGCAGAAGGCATTAATATTCATGCCAGCATCGTAAGGACATGCATATTTCATCGGATGGTCTGTTACAGTTACACCATCGGACAATCACAACAGCATCCGTGCGATCATCATCGTCATCATAGTGTCAGGTTCAGGTCTTCTAGTTCCATGTAATAAACATGTGCAATATTCTATGAAGTTATAGAAAATTTGACAAAACCCCTGAGAAGAAAAAAAGGATCATAGTACATGTCGTGACGTAATTAAGTATTCTTGCGTATACGTGTATCGCCTGCTATACCTATATATGCATATGTAAATATGAATAGGGTCGAGTATGATTGTTTAATTATCGTAAGGGTCAAAGGGGAGTCTCTAGTTATGAGAAGGAACCCAAGAAGATCCTCCAGAAACACGAAGGAATCCTTCTGGGAATCTCAAGGATTTGACTGGGTGCCAGAAGACCGTGTCGTTTACTTACTTAGTTGAAAGCCTTCGATCCCATCCAAGCTGCGATTCGCATAGAAAAGCCTCAGTCGTTTACAGCAGCATCGCGCATACGGTTGAGCTTACGAGATTTGGCAGCGTTTCAGAAAGCACGAGAATACAGGAACGCATTCGTGCATGCAATACGTTGACTTCGATTACGCCTCGTTCACGCGATAGACAATTCCTCTAATCCCCGTTAGCCGAAACAGCGCCAGAATCGTTTATCGAATCGGTATCGAGATTCTGTGGAGATGCAACATTCGTTTGGTACAGATTTTAGATTTTGTCATTCTAGATTTTCATTCTTTTCTTGTTTTTTTTTTTTTTTTTACCAGAAGATTTTATCCACGTAACAATGCACGAGAGAATCATTTGAAACAGTATACCTTTGGATCTTGACATCAGGAAAAATTTGCCGCCCTGGTGGGAATGAATTCGCAATCTTGGATGCACCCCTAGCCACTTTTATTCCCACTCTGTTCGAGTTATCCAGACGTGCTTATAACGCTGAATAAAAATCTCGCGATTTGCTTTTATCTGCAGGATCCGGAAGAGAGCGAGAATTTCCTTGAACATGTTCGAGCATAGTATTAAGGATGTTAGAGAGTCTTCTTCGTCTGCCATTGGCAGTGCTGAACGCGAGAAAAGTGGTTTGGAACTGGCGAGGAAGATTCTCTTCCAAGACGTGCGATAGTGAGGCGTCCTTTCTTTTTTTGGGGAAATGAACGTGTACCATTATGGCTGATGGTCGTGTTCCTGGGATTGTTTCTAAGGGTGGCCCTGTGGGGATGCTATTCCACGGGGATATGATTGCTTCGAGAATTGAAAGAGCTGATAGAGGATCCTTACAAATATACCGGGTATATGCGATATTACTCGAGAATCGGCAGCCCTTTGGATGTGGAACGGGGATGGGAGGGATGGAACTTGTGTAGGAGCGTTAAGGGTTAAATCACACACGAGCCAACTTACACATCGACACCCTCGATATGCCATTTAATATTTCATCCCCCTAGTACCTATTTCCACGATGCACATGAAAGCCTCCCTCTGGCACCCTGATGAGAGAGGAACGCTCAATCCTGGCCTCTGGCTAAAAGATTATACTCATTTCAATCCTCTCTGTGAAAAAAACAATATACCCCTGTGGCATATTGCAAAAAAAAAAAATTTCAATAAAAACCATACGTGAAATGTACGACGGATTGAATTAGCGGAATGTATTTGATGCGAGGATTTCCCACTAGACTTACCAAGGATCGTCGACGATGGATTACTTGGGCAATTTTTGCAGACTGATACCAATCATTTTCCAAGGAGACGAGGCTTTCAAGGACGTACTGACATTCTTTCTGGTTTATTTAGGCTCAAGGAAAAAGAAGCTTTTTGGCATTTCTCGATTATCCGAATGAGGGAGGATCCTATCCACCGACGGCTCTTTCAATCTCTCTCTCTCTCTCTACTCTTGCCTTTCTAGCCTCGCTTTTTTTCTTTTCATTTTATATCCTTTCTACTCTCTCTCTCTCTCTCTCTCTTCTTTTTTCCTCGCTTTTTTCTTTGACGAAAAAGACGGCTCAGGGATGATTTTTCATTCGCCTAAGGAGATTGTCTCGGTGCACTGACGTATTACACCAATACACCTGGGAAGGATGCACGCTCTCGTTTCAGGATATCTTCTCCGCAATAGGTAAACCTTATCTTCTGGTTCTGTCGATTGCACTTCTTCCACGGGCCGATGCACTTATTCTATCTTACATGGAGACAATACACACGTTACTCATCCCCTTTCAGCACCTGGCTGACTGTCGCCTTTACCTTCTTTTCTTCCATTTTCACATTCTCGACTCTATCGATTCTCTCTATCCATCTTCTCGTCCCCGTTTACTATTTTTCTTCTCGTTCCAGCAAATTCCTCTTACGCGTATGCAACTTGCAATGGCGCCTGACTGCACTCCACCCTCTGGATAATTCTCTCAGCATGAAGATTACTCTATAAGTATCTCTCCTTGTTACGAGCTGGAGTGAACAGAAAATATAAATAAGTTTAACTCCACCGTTATAAGTCTTAGAACGATAAAAAATGCTTAAGGACACATTGATTTTTATGAGAGTTTTGATATTAACGCGAAATCTTTTAAAATGCTAATAGCCCATATATATATATATATTCCTCTTTATATAATTTTCTCTAGCTATTCTAAGAACATTAATATTAATGAGGCATAAAGTTATATGTAGACACTTTCGATCCTCGACATAACCCGTATGCTAATGAATGTGTTAAACAACCACTGATCGACCGAGTCCTTTTTCGAGGGGAAGACGTATTAATTTATCCCTTTTAGAGGTTATGCAGAAGTTGCTAACTTTACAGCTGTCCCTTTGGAAAATTATTCCATAGATAATGCTGTGTATTCAGGACGTATTTTATGGTATACATTTTACACATTTAGGGTAGTCACCTTTTGCGGGTTCTCTTAAATTTAGACCCTATCGATACAGGCATCTTCACAAGAATATACATCTTTTAATGGGAGATATTATACATGAAAGATATTTATTCTTGGTACGATCAAATCGTTCAATTACTTTTTTAATACTGTGTAAGTACTTTTTCAAACCGTACCAAGAGATTTTAGAAAATAAATTATAAAGTTATATATATTGTGACGTATTTTCTAACCACGCGAGATCGAAATCGGTAAAACGTCACCTTCGGCCGTCCACCCCCGCTCCTGCATCCGCAAGCCACGGCTGAGCGCCAGCTAGCTTTTGTTTCACCGGTGCCGACGAACCGGTATGTCCTGGGAGACGAGGTGGGTCGCCCTCGTCTCCACCAACGCGGCGCAGAGCCACGAAACGAGATCCGTCGATCTTTGGGGACGCGGCTGTCGGACTATTCGAAATCCCAGCACCAATTAATAAAATCGGTACGACTCACCGGAGCAGGCACAGCTAATCCGCGGGAACGGAGAGCTCTATACTGGGGTCCTCCCTCAGGTGACGAGTCACCACGGCACCAGAATACTCTTCGGACACACGCGAGAAACCGCTTTCGATATCTTTCACTTCACGAGAACAGAACGCGGGAGCACGACACGATAACGCGAACTA
>JARPRG010000625.1:185420-216597 GCA_031001745.1 Hartigia nigra | reverse complement strand
ACTCGGTATCGGTTAGCCAATCGCGAACGTTATCTAATCGGTAACCACGGCCCTTTTGTGACCGTGAATCGAAAAATTACGTCACAATGTATATATATATATATAGACGTACATTTATTAAATGTACTCTGGATACACGTACGTACAATATCACGGAGCAGACTAGTTCCTCGGCAATGTCTGTCCTTAGTAAAGGACGTCGGAGTAGCTGCTTCCTCAAGCTGTAAGATTATTCAGTCGTCTGCGAAACCGAGGTTTCTCCCAGAATCTTGCCGGGTCGCTTTAATTAAACCGCCAAGGAGTGGTAGGACTCTCAAAAGGTTATAGGAGCGGATTCAAAGACGTGCCGACGAAGTTTCTGGACACTAGAATAAAATATGTGGTGTGAAGGGCGAGTAAAAGAAGCGGACGAGAGGAAACTCTATTTTTTAGTATTCCAATGTATTAAAGTAAAAGAATGAAAAGATAAAACTTTCTCGTTCCTTATGTAGAAATTTAGTGAATTTTTTATTCTGTTCTCGTGAAGGTTTCCATGAAACGTCCAGGAATATTTTATTCTGCCGATTATTGGCAAGAAGAATTTACATTCTGAATACGCAATGTATATAATATAGAGCTATCCAACTTAAACCCACCACCTAGCTGTTATGCAATTCTTTTGACGTAGTACCATTTATCAAATATTTTATTCTAAACTGTATTATACTATAAGTATAGCTTTAAACGTTCCTTTGTAAAGGCAAATCTCTTTGCATTTTCGTAAAAAATTGGAAAAAATGTATTATATTCTATAAACACAGTAACGAAGCATTGTGATATTTAAAACCGTTTCAAGATTATTGACGGGAAAAACAAATTGAGTAAGATAAATTGCCTAACTGTTACGAATTGCATTAAATTACGAGAATAATGCGTTAAACCGTTATCACACATTTAATATGTAGTTAAATAGTGTTTAACCTAAATAACCTAAAAAATACTTCATACCAATCCACACTGGCATTAAGCGTAATTCACATGTTTTTGAATATAAACTTAAAAACTGTTTGACAAAGTTTAGTTGGGTCACCGTGTATACAAATGTACACATACAATATTCCTACATAAATCCTGTAAATCTATTCTGAACTTTCCAGCCGAAAGTCCCAAAGGATTGAATTCCTGATGGCGGTGCCTGTTTTTAACCTATGTAGTCGGTCATCCTGGAAGAAAATTTGACAAGTGCACAAATGTCCTTTCTTATCGTACGAGAATACCTTCGGGCTCGTTTCTGATATCACTCCAAGATACCTATTCCTTTTTTTTTTCTTCACCAACATTTTTCCTTCTTTTCCCTTAGCGATGTCCTTTTCTCAACATCAAGACTCATTTCTGCCCTCGTGTCCTTTTGGATGTTTCCAGATATTTCAGGCGGTCAGAGAAACCCTGAAAGAGAGAGAGAGAAAGGGGGATTATAAATTATGAGAATATAAATAAAAAAATACACAATAGAATTTCCCGTAGCAATCTTAGTCCGTAAGTCGCAGGATGAAGGACATCCGAACTAAAACTTTCATCCCTGATTAATAGCGCACATCGCAAGCAAGCAAGTCAGGGCCGTCGAGCATTGTGTGCGCAGTTGGCTTCTCTCTGTCGGGCGCATTAAGCACGTATTTTCCAGGGCTGGTATGTAAATGTGCCATTGGGTGGAGCCCATGCAAATCTCCGTACCATCAATCACTACTGAGACAGCCGCTTTTGGACCACTCTGTATAAATACTCTTTAATTTACCCGTCCCTGCCATACTATCCTTTTATTTTATTGTCTGTGAATCTTTTAGTGATTATACTAGTTCATCCTTAGCATTTTTTTTCTGTTTCACTGTTTCGTTTTCATGTCGCTTCTTACAACCACGAAAGCGATCGAGTTATTTAAAAAAAATTTAATCTTCCCGCTATTGAAATTCCATTGCACAAATTCCTAAGAACTCATTGGTAAGTAGTTGTTGATTTTTGCTCTTCTTGGAAATTACTGTAGCCTTTAGGAGTACCAAAACACTTTCGAGAACTCCCATTTTGGCGTCGCGGTAAAATTATACAATTTGCTGAAAAGAAACTCGAGGCGCTCTCAATTATGCAAAATGAACGTAATGGGAGTGCCGTGTGACTCACGAATTCATAAATAAAAGTAAAACCCAGTATTTTTATGCACTATATAAAATTGTTACAGAACGAATGACTTTAAGCGTGAATAAAATTAGTCGCTCGATATTGGTTTTACGCTAATACAGTTTTCATGGTGACACTGAGAACCTTCAACATAAAGTAATGAAATATTATACATATATATATATATATATCACACTTAATACGCCATGCGCGTAAAAGGAAAGAATTTTAATAGACTGCACAATAAAGTAGATAGTGTTAATCTAATTGGAGCACGTGACTGTATTAAACATTCCATTAATAAGTCTAGGATGACTTTTCCCTTTTTTGTCCTTTCACTTTTACATAAATAAATTAGTTCAAAAATCTACAAGCCGTTTCACGACCGTTAAGAAAATCAATTTTAAATAGACACAGAATACTCTAGCTAAAATTGTACCTTAAACAGAATAGCCAGTAAGCAAAGTTTATCTTACACGAATAATCGAAATTCTGTCGTTTGTCAATTGGCTTTATCAATCTTCAATGCTTTAAGAATAAACAGTGCTGTCAGAGCAAGCATCCAAGAGTATTCAGGAACATCCAAGTGATATATAACTTCCTGATATATATAAATATATATTAGAAAGCAAGTTCCGTTTAAACTATAGGTTTTGCAGTGAGACCGGAACCGCCCGTTGCCTGTTACTCTTTCTTCCGGTATTTCTATAAGAATAAAAAAAGTTACGTTATTTACATATCAGTGTCCACGGCAGTGTTAATGAATCAATAAAAAATAAAATCACCTCATTATACATATTCACCCATACGAGAAGTCCCACAAAGTTGTCATTATCAAACTGTTAAGTAATTCCAGGAAAGTCATGGAGTTCTGGGAAGCACGTTACAGAACGTTAGCAGGAATTTAATGGGATTAACAAAAAAAAAAAAAAGATCCTCCCAGGTGGAATCGACTTTACTACCAAGAACTTTTATTTTTCTATCTCTGTCCACGCTATCGTCCCTTTTTTTGGTTCTCACATTCGCGTAGGATTTTTGTGTATATAAAGGATCATTCCACATAGGTTAGGTGTGTGCCATATGTTTCTAACATATACGTACTACATTGTACACATGTAGTAAATAGTATACACGAGTACATATATACAGTTCGCATTACATTTTCCGGGCAATTGAACCTGCGAGTCACGATGGAGCGAGAGGAGAAATGATAGTGGCATTTGGGAACGAAAGAGGACATGGATTATCTGGCTAAATATAATGCAGGGTACACCAACAGAATTGTATAACTGTGTTCAATAGACTCAAGTAGAGATTATTCGGCACTGCTTTAGAATATTCTTGTTCCTGAATATTACAGGATTTCTGTTTGTCTGTCTGACTCTCTGATGCTCTATGTACTGCGTACGGATTTCAGGACTTCCGAAAATAGAGCAAGATAACACAACACACTCGTAATACTGCTTGGTACTTTAGAACTTATTATATGAATTTGGAGAATATGGAAGAACCCAGTCAATAATACAGAGACGTGTTTTACGATGTGGAAGGTTTAGAATATTCGAGAATGCTTCATAGGGTTTATAAATAAGTATGTATATTTTTGAAAAACTGTTAGGATACCTGATAGGACTTTGAGAATTGACGGCAATAACGGCACTAAGATACTTCTGGTCCATGATGGGAAAACTACATCTAGGAAGCTACCACAATTTCTCAGAGTCTTCTCTACAGGCCAGGAAGCTTTCCTGAGAGCTTCTAGTCACGGATGGTTGGACATTAGGTATACGGTAGCTATCGAGTGGGAAAGGCGAGCGTCGAAAGAAGGCACTTTGGTACCTTTCAGAACGCGTTGCCATTCTTAAACGTAATTCCAGCATTTTTTTTTCTAGTTTACCGATTATCCGCCAAGAGTATTGATAATTTCTACAGCATCGTCGGTGCTTTGAAAGCAGGTAATTTATTTCATTGAGTGTTATTTTAAGGAAAACTCATTTATTTTGTTCTACTTTCCTTTTCTCTCTTCTTTATCTATGGAAAACCTTCGTTCGTTTGATACACTAACAATAACTTTAGGATTCATTGGAGGAGCAATTTGTCGGAAGACATCAAAGTTAACCCAAAGGTAAACTCGCTCAACTGTTTGACAAAAAACCAAGCCCAGCCCTAGCTAATGTAAACTCCACAAAACTCCGTAGGAATCTAGTTAAAGATTAAGCACTCAGGAGAAGTGCTGGCGAGTAATCAAGAAACCTCCGGATGGTCAGTAGTGGCACGTTTCACTAACAGGATGTGGAAGACGTTCTTAAGTGAAGTATATATCGGAACTAAAAGGAATCGAATGTGTTAGCATTGTTATCCTTCTACTGTCTCCCGGTCGTAGCTCGGATAAGAAAAAGAGGAAATAAAATATCTGTCGTGGACAGAGTAATTAACTCAGCGTATCATCCTGGCCAATCTCAGATGAGGTTTAATATTATTAAAAGATCCATGAGCTTTATTTTTTTTTTAAATATCCAGCTTTCACAGACCATTGAGAAATCCTTGTGTTATAAAGTGGTTTCAGAGGATCAAGGGATTTTCGAGCTACAGATCACAAGAATAAACTAATTTATATGGCTTAAAATGAATTTCTTTCTACGTGAATGTATCTATAGTCGGTAACAGGTAAAAGCATAAGAAATAGAGAAGGTCTCGGTTTTAAACAAATTTGTTCCTAACTGAATTAATTCTTTACATATAATAACCATGTAAATCATATGTTGCCAAAACGTATGTATTCAGTTATATATTCGCAAAAGAATAACAATTATACGTACCTGAGCGCGTATAATGAATTTGAAATTTCCAACACTGAGGAAACTCGAATATTTAACGATGCGAAGGCGGCGCCGGCGGCAGTGACGAAACACCGAACCCGAGGGAGAACGCCATAAACTTTGGCAGGTTGACGCAAGAAATCGAGAGTACTGCCAGTAGAAGGTGTACGCCGTAGGGTATGCAGGGTATAGCAAATTCTCCTGTAAAAGCGGGTGCAATCAGATTAGGTGAAATTACACTATGCCAGGAAAGCACATGTAAGCGTGCACGGATGATGGGGCAATATATTATAACGGCTCGTATTATCCCCGGCTAGATAGCCGTCATAAATCCAAGCCTTAGCTTCGCCTATTCTTCTACTGCAGGCAAAGAGGTGGAGGCATAGTGTAGGTTAGAGTAAACGAAAGAGCGGAGAGCCTCCCTGTCCCTTGTACCAATCTAATTGTACGTTTTAGTCGACCAAAGCTGGGTGTTAATCTGAAAAGCCTGAAGGGGCAAAAGAATGGAAAAAGAAATCAACGACTTAACGACACGGAGAGTCACTTTAGAACCTTGAGAATTAGCATGAGAATAATGAGGGTCATATTATGATAGTAGAGGTCTCTTATCCATTTCAGTTACCTTGTCTTGTCATGCCTTGCCTTGCCTTACCTAACCTTACTTATTCATTCATTCATTCTGTCGTTCTCACCCTTAAGAGCTTCTTACATTATCTGTTTATACAAATAGAATGAACTGGCCTTGCGAGTGGCTTATTAATTCCATGGTGGTTAAAGACGCGCCATGGAATTTCAATTAGCTAATCCTTGGGGTATTTATCAGGTGACAAATTCCCATTATCCAATTATCCCATGGTACCGCAGTGTCGTTAGGTCGCACGATTATATTTAATATTCTCAAAAGACACGAACACAGTACATTTGTCTGACATTGCATATATTTATTTCTTGTCAGAGTATACACAGAGACTGGGACGACTGTTTTCTCGCCAAAAGTAAAATAGCGGCTAACAGAAAAATGAAGGAGGCAGAAATGAGTGGAAAAAAAAGAGTAAAACCAAGCGAAGAAGGATCCACGACCAGAATGATACCTTCTCCTATAGTCGCTATGGAGAGATTATACGGCCACTGGAAGTTTCCCTCTTATCGAGGAACGCGAAGACGGGGATGACAATCCCATTAGGGCGGAAAAAAGTGCAAAACAGCAAGGGAGACTTCGGTAGAAGGAGATAGAGTGGGATGGAATAATAATAAAAAAAAAGCAAACAACTCCTCTAGGACATCTAAGAGGATCTCAGAACTTGTTCACGATAGCGCCTAAGAAGGTTATAGCAGAGGGCACAAGATGGTAGTGTCCTAGACTTTGGACCTGCTGGAGACCCTTGGAGATGGTGCAGGTCGACTACTATGCGTCCATAGTAGTTGGAGTAGCACCCATAGAATGGCGCAATACCCATGTTATTTCTGCGTTCGTCTAGGCTATGTCGTTCCAGGTCCCGGCTTTCCGGAATATTTTTTTTATGCCCACTTTTCAATAACGCTCTAACGTAGATATACATATAGACAATATATATATAAAAGTATCTATATATATTTATATTTTACATTATATGTACCTGTATATACGTATTCTCTCTTTCACCAAACAGCTTTACCATCCAAGGGTTTACTCGGGTTATTACATCCTCGCGCATTACTGTCGTCACAATATTCCGGGCGAATACACCATACGATTCCGATTTTTATTTAGTCACAAAATATTAACGATGGTTCATATTGATATCACTGGGTATATAAGACCACTTTTCCATTGGCAAGACTACTTGAGTTACCTACGATAGAGAGAATGTAAATAGTAGAATAAATATTGTGCGAATCCTAGTTATTTTGGAGATTTGATAAAGCAAGACTGTATGAAAGTACAATGAGTCTGGTGCGACTGAGAAAATTGAAGCCACAAGTGTTGAGAGTGAAAAAGAGAACAAGCTATGTTTAAGCAAAAAGTGTATGAAACTACTATATGACTGATTCATAGAATAAAAGAGTATTTCAAAAGAAGAAAAAATATACGTGTTTCGCTTCTGCCTATCAATTTCTTATTATAGATGACGCGTTAACACAAAATATGATACGAGGAATCACGTGTTTTTCTCATCGAGGCTGAAATGGTTTACTATTCATTTATATACAAAACGTTAATAGCAATCTGTATCACTGAAATTGGATGAGAGATAAATTACGTAGTATGTATATCTATATGTTATCAATGTGTAGATGTACAACTCATGTATTATAATTTTCAACTCCTATTCAACAATAAATGTACAACCATAAATATCACATTAAAAAGATTTTTGTGCC
This sequence comes from Hartigia nigra, assembly GCA_031001745.1. NCBI lineage: Eukaryota > Metazoa > Arthropoda > Insecta > Hymenoptera > Cephidae > Hartigia > Hartigia nigra. The sequence continues at coordinate 209,269 of JARPRG010000625.1, read as the reverse complement.
ATCGAGAATTATTGTTCTATCATTTCATTGTTTACTTTCTAGAAATTATTACTCTCTTGAATCGAAAATGTGAAATTAACTGAATTTCTAATTATGATTAAAGCACTCTAGAAAGATATTCATACATTACTAGAATATATTAAGCCACAAAGGAACGTCCAGTATAAGCAGCATTCTATAAGTGATAATCATTAAAGGTCTGCACTGTGAGAACATTGTGGAGACGTGCCAATTGAGGTTAGTTTTCAGAGTGATAGGGAGAGAAAGAGTAGGATGAAAAAAAAAAACCATCACCAACATGAAACGCACTAGGAAGAGCAGCGCGGTAGAAGGCTCGTTAAGAACGTAATTGGAGACTGGATAAGACCTTGCCGGGGACAGGAGCATGCAGTAATTTGGCCATATCAGACGAGTAACGTGGAAAGTAAAAGCCCTTTATGGCCGCTCTTACTTCAGCTTAAGCCAACGCGACCCCAAGTGGCCCGAAGTTCTATCCGTAACACTCTCCTGCCCTTGGTACCGTTCTTCATCCCTTCATCCTTTCATCCCTTCACTTCTTGGCAGTTTCCAAACAGTTTCCTTCCTTCCATCTCTTTTGCGACAGTCTCTCTTCCGTATCTGGAAACACAGCTTGATGATATCCAGTTGTGGTTCACTCTGTTCCATTGTCACCTTTAGCTATTTGTCAAGCGGTGACCTGTGACCCTGTTGCACCTTCTGCGATTTACCCACTGACCTGATCCTAACCTTCAGTATCCTCGTACTCTCACTTTCATAGTGTCCCGCACAACAAGTGGCTTTATTTATAGAAAACACGTTCTTCTTATCAAATTTATTCCTACTGCAAGGAATAGTCTCATTTCTATAGCTGTATCTGGTAGATGGATGCTACATACCAAGATGGACGACAATCATCAAAGGGTGATAGTCCTTTAGCACGCTTCATAAAGTTAGGAAGTAGTAACCGGAAAGAATCTACTTAGATTCTTGATGTCACTCAGCTCCCAGCACTTCCGTTTGCCCTTTATTCACTCCTTCTAGGACCAGGAGACCGGAGGATTGACTTTCCAGGCCGTATACTCGGCTCGTTGATCACAAGAAGGGGACGAAACAAGTGGTTTACTCAGCTTCAATTTATCGCTTAAAAAACGAACACGCTAAAAACAGAAAAAAAAAGAAGTCCAAGATAAGCATATCTGTACAGGGTAAATCTTGTCTTAGAAAAAAAAGTAGACATTTCTTTGCTGTCCAACAACATCAAATGCAATGTTTGGCACAATAATTTGTTCGACGTCAATGGGTATGAAACAGAAATATTGAAAGAGACAGTAGTAAACGAAGTCAAATGTATATCTTTTTGTTATTAAAGAACCCTTTGAAAACGAAGAAAGAATTTCTTTTTGTTTCATTGGATTAGCTCACCGTGATGAATATACAGATAAGAGAGAGACAGAAGGTATGAGTGAGTGAATCATGGATATCCCTTATACTCCTTATTCTGAATAACAGTCGGTATTATACAGTAAATCCAAAACGATTCAAAGCCGGCATTATTAAGTTGGCTGAAGAGACAATTCCTGTTGAGAAACAAGCAGCGATACTGCGCCATTGTTTCCTAATGGAGGAGTCGTTTTAATATTGCGTAAAAGGTCCTCTTCTGGGTTAGACCCTTTCCTCACTATGTATCTCTCACTCACGTTTACGATTAGGACGCACCTCTGTGAGTCTACTGACAACCCTGGCTCCCCCCCCCCTGGTTTTACTCACTCTCACTGCTTCTCGCCTTCTCTTATGTTCCCTCATTCAGTCACCGTATAAGCCCTCCCCTGCTTTTGAAATAACGTACGAATACATGTCTACCGTATATTCGCATTGTCATGCGAATAAATAACGTGTGGCACGTTACTCCTCCCAGGGGGCTCGGCGCTTTCTCATGCTTCGTATTTCTTTTTGCTCCATGATTTTTCGTGCCTCCTAGGACGTTCAACGAGTTGTTCGACCAGCTGGAAAATAAAATGGCGAATTATCTTTTCCGGGAAGGATACAAAACGGTCCTCAAACCTTTTGATACAACTTTTCCTTACCTTTTCTTCAGTTCGCTTGGTCTGACTTCGTCATTTGGATATGACTTGGCTGAACTTTTTTCAGGAAACAAAGGAGGACAACAATCGACTCATTCTAGGAATCCACGCCAGCTTATCCGCCCGTTCTATGGTTTATTCTTTTTACTTCTAAATTCACACAGAAGCAGTGAGCATCCTAAAGGAAGATATTAAAACAAAAGGTTATCTTTTAAATTTTGAAAAAAAAAATAGGGAAAGTCAATTATTATCTTTTTGTTCACTTATAGACCAAACAAAGAATAGTTGAACAGCTCTCTATAACTACTTGTTTAACAATAGCAAAGTCTCTTAAAAATTGGCGTTCTTAGCTAATAAAAGCAATCAAAAAGCTTCAATCAATTTTGCACAATGTTCAAATTTACTCGTAGAAGCTTTTCATCATTCGCGATAGACAATTCCTTTGATGGGACGTACAGAGTGTCTTTTGCCCTTCTTTTACATTGTTTTGCATAAGGAATAAAAAGAACGCGCGGTTGTTAATATCCTGACTACGGCTAAAATGAACAACACCAAAGGACGGATCAGAGGATAAAATGGCAGACGAGCCCCTTTTCAGAAATGATATTCCTGGCGCGTCGCTAAAGGACAAAGAGGAAAGGCCACTGAGGCTAGCTGATGGAGACGTTATTTGATATGGACTTGTAAAGAAAATGACGACGATCTAAATGCAAACTCGCGTAAACCTGGCTTTATACCAAAACTCAGTTTCATCTCGACTATGGTATATAGAAACTTATGCGTATTGTTATTCCCTGCTCGCTCTTCATATACAAAGGATGAACCCTCAAAGGACAGTGGCTACTTCCTCTGGGATTGCTTCATCCTGTATATGCAACTATGCATCTTTGAATTCGAATATCATCATTGTATCCCTTCCGAACTCCTTTTCTACTTTTCTCATACACATTGTTTCCTGCCAAGTAGGTAGCGAGTTAGTATGAATGTTTAATAACATTAAAAGTCTCCATGCAATTCAATACGTTAATACGTTCTATGTAAAAGAAGTTTTACTCTATTGAAAAATATAAAATATTCAATACACTAACCATCCATGCCAATTTCATTTGAAAATTGACTTTAGTATTTTTCCTTGTCAAATTCTTAGTCGAGATACGACATATCACACGTGTATCAATAGACTTTTGTTCTTACATGGATATTCTCTGCTTTATAGGAAAATGCATATGAGATGCAGAGCATGCTGACTTTATAATACATATGTCAATGTAATGTTACACGAAAACTCTCTGCCTTATAGGAAATATAATAAAGAGAATGCAGTCTCTTCTTGGAAGAGATTGCGCTTCTTTACAAAATATAATGAAATTCTTCCATGAGACTATTCACTCATCGAAACTGCACTCTGCAAAAAAGGAAGGATATTAGATTCAATGTATATTTCAACTAGCAATGGATACTTACAGTCACCAGGATACCAGTATATGCTTTATTATAAAAGCAGTATGATATCCTGAAGTAAATGTGCCATAATCATTGATGGACGTCATTGCTGGATATACCATAGATGTGCTACGTGCATTGTCATAAATATTTACTATAAACCCATAAGCAGGCGACCATTAAAATTGTAGTAGTTTACATACGAAGATTATTTTCCAATCCTATTACACTGTGCCAATAGTCATTTTCACGGTAATGGAGAGAAGATAATGCTGTGTATCTCCATGGCAAAATGTATCATACCGTGCGAGTGGAAGCCACTTAGAAACTTTGCAGAATCGTTAAATCTACGATACACAGGAGTGCAGTAGAAAAACGAGAGAAGTATCTGCAAGAGAGAAAATAAAGTTAGATAAAAAATGAAGTATATAAAAATAAATAAGCAAATACAAAACAAATAAAAAGATCTCTTCACACTTCCGGGCAATTAGTCGGCGTGAAAGTGTGCTGTTATACTTAGTGACTTTTTATTCTTATCTTTTCTCCTTTTCCTTCGCGTTGGTTCCTTTGACTGCTGCGTATTACTTTTCATGCCATTGAAGGACTCAAAGGCGTTTTGGGGTCTTGAAAATGAAAGAGGGCAAAGGCGTGTGTTGTTAACTGCCGGAAGGGCTGAGCGCTGAATCTTCTGACTGTCCCGTGCTGCTATTCGGTACTCGGAACTCTGAATTCCACGAAGTTCGTGAGGCGTTAGGAAATTTTGACGAGCTAAGCGAAAACTGTGGCAACGGTTATCTCGTCTTTACAGTCGAGCGACGTCCAGGACGTCAAGCCGACGATGGAATCGATGCTCGCTAGGACTTCTCATTCGTCCGTTGTGTCGTAGTGACTAATCAGACATGACCGTTCTCAATGTCTGGTAGCGATTTTCGATTTCGGTTATTCCGCTCTGTTTTGACAATTTTTAACGCACCTCTTCAGCAATAAATGAAAAGAAAAATGATAGCGATGAAAATTAAAAAAATCTTGTTCTATCCATTCAAAATGGTTTAAAAAGTTATTCCGGACCATCAAAAACATTCAAAATCATGGGGAAAAAAAAAAACAAATTATTTGTATAAATTCTGATATTGGTAGAAACGTTATTTTCAAGATTTCAAACTGTTTGTCTATTCTTCTTGCTCGAGTCAGTCCAACGGTGAGGAGGGAGGTTGGAAAATAATTCCTCAACAACTTTATCGTGGCTAAAGAAGCCTGGTGGCATATTGCAAGCTGGCACCCGTCTGCGAGTTCTTACGCTTAAATTGGAATTCCCAATGAATTTTCAGGGAAGCTAGGAACGCGGGAACGAAGGTAGAATTAGCGCGATAGATGCTGCTGCTGCTGCTGCTGCTGCTGGTAACAGTGGTAATAGTGGTAGAGGTGCTGTCGGTAGAAATAGTAATATCAAGAATAGTAGTAGTAGTAGTAGCAGTAATACTAGTAGCAGCGACGGTGACCTCAGCCAGCGTCAGATGAAACTTTGGAAATCCACGTAGTCTACTCAAGCGTCCTCGAGAAACGGAAGCAGCCATAAAAATAAGAAGAGATGATATTGACGAGCCGATATTGTGCAATGATGAAATATATCACGAAGGAAATTCGCGAACAGTACTGCCTCGGGCGCCATTATGAAATTGTATCAAGAACGAAGGCGCAGACCTCTCTGGGTATCTCTACACCTTTGTTTATATTCGAGTTGACTTTTCTCGAGGTTAAACCAGGAGCTTCCTTAGCTTATGTCTAGGCTTTCCGGAACGGCGTCTATTACGTTAAGCGTGGTACAAATACAAACGCCCCAAAAGTGTAGTTACTTTTTTTCTCTGCCAAATTCAATGGTCTCCCTTGTTTTTTATGGATAAACTCTTCCTGCTCTTCCATTTTCTCGTCTTGCTATCTTCTCGCATCACGCTGCTATTTATACGTCCTGCGTGTTATCTGCTTCTATTAACTCATCTCGTACTTTCATTGTTTTAAAACTCTTCGACTTACCTTTCTACCTTGGGTGGGACGTTAACGGAGAAATTTCACAAGGGCATAAACGCCTTCTTCTTGCTCTTTATTCCAATTTCCTCGTGTTTCACTTTCCTTCATTCTCTCTTTCGCAAATGGAATTTACACGAGACGTCCAGACCTTTCATTGAAGTAGTTTCATGTACCTGTAGCGACGTAAACATGTAATTGGAAGTAAAACTGTTTCTCTGGCGTTTCCCGTGTTTGTCAAAGCTTCTTGCATTTAAAAAGTGAATGTAAGCGACGAAAGAAAATGAAGAAAAAAAAAAGAGAAAGAAACTGACAGGAATCTTCACTCCGAGTAATTTTCAACTGAACATAGTGTGCTGCCGTCTGGTATCCGACGGAGTAATTAGACCATGAAAAAGGTTTGCCAGGTCACTGAGGACAAATTGAGGGAGTAGACGCTGCGGGGAGGAGAAATGGTATAGTTGAAATTCCGTGAAAAATATTGAAGATAAAGAAAATAAGCGGAGGATGAACAGAAAGAAGAAGAAAAACTGCGAGGGAAGAAATAAGTAGAAGATGGTGGAAAACGTTTCGAGAATTGGATAAGAGCCAGGTCAAAGTATCGTCAGGACGCTCGTTGAGCAGATTACGTGAAGCTCCCTTCAAGAATAGTTCCCTATAAACATCATAGTACTTACCCTACCCCCCCGCTATCCCCGTAGACTTTTACGGCTTACCAACCACTGACAGAGAAACTTTGTAAAGCCGCTAATCGTCCCAACTCACGACTGTATCTGTCTCCATACTCTTGGAATTTCATGCGGCATCATAAAAAGGATCCTGAGGGAAACGATTGGGACAAGTCCGAAATAACGGGAAGAGGAAGGTATTAGCATGAATTGAAAATGAAGCCAAAAGTAAAGGTAGTTCGCATACGGAGACACAACAGGATACGGAACAAAATTCAGAGCTTTTTCTTTTACCTTTTTCAACTGTCTACTCCACCGACGACACTCGTTATAGGATATTTCTAAAGAATATACTTTTACAGAAAAAAAAATGACTGATTGAATTTCCTTGTACCACCGAAGCTTTACAGCAGTTATACTTGTAATACTTTAACGTACTTGGGAACTTTTCAGGAACATATAACAATGTCAAGGGACAATGACCTGTAGCAATCTGAGTTTTATATGAATTACTTAAGCTCGAAGCCAAAACTGTGGCTTAGCGTCCAGTAGTTATGCCTGGGTTACAATTTTGATTAAAGGTTCATAAAAGTTATAAAGCCCACTTGAAAAACGAGGTGAACGAATTAAAAATAAATAAAAAAAGGAGGAAAAATATCAAACTAAAAAGTATTACCGGGTTGCCGTAATACATTGCAATAAAAAAATATCTAAATTGTATATGCCAGTTATTTCGATCTCCCACGCGTGAAATTAATATTCATTAGCGACATTAATTAAGTATTGTCCAACTGCTATCAAAAAGCGTATAATTTAACGCAGCGAAAAACGAGTGGAGTAAAGTGTTTTCAAGAGTTTAGTTCCATTGCGTATAATATAAAAAAAAAAAACGTTTTGGCAGAACGAAGCGAGAAATGCGGAAAGCGCTCATTTAAATGAGGTAACGCTAATGTCATTAAAAGGTTAAAACGTAATACTATAACGTCAAGGCGAACGGACACAACGATAAAAACACCAGGAGAATTCCAGGGTTAATCCCGTGGGTTAATGAGACGCGATGCAAGCCGTGCTTTAGCTTTTCCATACTTAAGTAAGCTACGAGTTTAGCCAGTGTTTTGGCACGATGCAACTTTTCCTCAAGGGGGTTCGAAGTGTCCCAGCCCATAGGCTGTAGATGCTAGTTAGTACGGTATATGTAGACACTATCCTGAGGGCTCCAGTGCGCAGAGTCTGAACGTTTGAGCGAGATGGAGAACGCGTGGGAGCGTAGAGGATCGAAAGAGAAGGAGCGTCGAGAGCACAGAGAGTTACTATAGAGAGACGGAACAGTTGCCCGTCCGACGTCGACGACGTCGTCGACGTACGGATGCCGCTCGTTCTTGTATCCTGAAAGAAATTCAACAGCCACGATTATTCACTATAGGTGCAATTCTATTGAGTGTTTTGTTATACTAGAGAATTTTATGTGAATGGGATACGGTCTAATTTTAATTCTTAATAATTGTACGTACGGTTCGGTTAATGTTATTAAAAATGTATTGTTGATGGGTAAGAATGAAATTAATTCAGCAATTAAAATACCGGTGATTATTCAAGTTGTTGTGGCAGTTCTCCTTGGAATGAAATTTCTCGAGTACCACATTCCATCATACTCGATTATCAGCGTGAGAGACACTAGGGGAGCGAGAAGATTAATTTGAAGAAAATATAAATAGACGAGGATTCGTCATTGGTTTAATTTTAATGGAACGTAAACGAAATTCTTGTTGAACTGCCTTGGTCGATCGGCACGCGAGAAATCGTTTCGTTCATGGCTACCGTTTTCTGTAGTACTGGTAATATCCGGTATTCAATTTTCTTGGTGGTACCAGTGAGAGAGACATATCACTTTGTGGAATAAGAAGCCCCGTTTATATCGACATTGGGGAGGAAGAGAATACCAAGAGAATATCGGATTGATTGGATGAATTTAATTAAAAGTATAGGAGAGGGAGTGAAATAATAAAATATCTGAACTGTATGAAAGCCATTAAGGAATGAAACGTTAATGTAAATGATCGTATTATATATAAAAAGAAAGTTCGAGTTAAACTTTAGTGGATAATATAAACGGTAAATGGTTAATCCTCAATGTAATTTCTTTACCGTAACGTCTTCATAATTCTCCAATGTTATTGCCAGAGACAAGTGAATTCTTTGTGCAAGCATGTGCTGGAAATTCGCAGCGATTTGCATAATGGCTCACCTCGCAAACCAGGTCCGCGCTGATCTGGATTATATGGGTAAGAATCTCTTAAGAAAGGGTTCCTCTCAGTGAGGACAAATCACTAGCCATTCAAACAAGGGTTGACCCCCGTTGAAAAAGCCATTCTCCTTTTTTTTCATACTTACATAGAAACCATGATCAATTCATCTCCCTTTAGAGAATAGCCAGTGATCTTGATAATAGTTTGGTAAATTTTTCAAGATTTTCCATTCATTGAGCAATACTCATTGACATTTCAATATTTCCTTGACACGTACGACTTCGCACGTTTTCCTCTTTCTTTTGTGATCTTTGCATTCGTAATAGAACAGGTCGCACTGTAGGTTATCTGAAGAAAAAAGAAAAAAATGAAAGATGCTTGTATTATGCTTTGCAAAGGCTGCAATTCAAATTCTATATAACGATGTTTCTGTTCCCTTTTTCCATATCCGTCATTGCTATTAGATTGGACATTAATTTCTTTATCGGATCCAATCGTATCGACTGGATTGAGCGACGAAATAATTCTGAATCCCTAATTAAACCAGTGCGTGACAATTTCGCTGCTTCAAATCATTAATTAAATTGGCTCTATTAACGTTTGTGAACTGCCTGTTGCGTTGGCCTATCTATTGAGTGAGAACTAAATCATTTACCGGGCGGCAGATTGAATCCTATTAGTTCTCAACGTTGTACAGCTTCAATATCACTAACGAAGGAGAATAAGAAAAATCATGAAGGGAGTTTGCCATTGCCATGAACTTTATAACACGTATATTCCTTCTTAAATATAACCACAAGAAATATGTGGGAGTGTCTTATGCAATCGTCATCGCGAAAAAGGATATATGCATGTGCGTACTTATCTGTGCGAATATTGGGCAATGTCTGTATCCAAAATTCTAGACGACCTGCTAAATCTATTGTGTTAAAATTTAAAAGAAAAATCAAGTTCGGTCAAAAATGAAAAATCGGTTTGAAAGTTGCGCCCTTGTGCGATAAATGTTTTTATGGAGTTCAATGCATAAGACACGACCACAAGATTCATGTAGTCATACCTCAAACCACACCTGTTTGTTCCAATATTTTTTTATTTATGTTCTTCTATAGTTTTCCTTCTCCTTCGCCTCTTATAGGATTTTTTTTTCTTTGAGTCATCTCACAGTATGTTCCATCCTCTCCTTCATCGTCTTCTGATTAATTGATCCCAGCAGAAAATAAAAAAAACGGCCCTGGTATACCTGTCGATTCTAGAAAAGAAAAGTTCCAATTACTTTTCCATCCAATAGAACGCGTATAGCTTTCATTTCTTCAGCCACAAGCTTCCTCAACCGCTCTGTCCTCTGATGTTTACTGGTACGAAAGAAATCGTAATTCTCTAAAAGAATAATCTATTATCGATATTCAAAGCTTCAGTGTAATCAGTATCCAATAATTAGGACTGATATTGAATACGAATCGAATCCGAGTAAGGTAGTTATACTATATCAGTCACCACGTAACTATCCAATCGTCAAGCCCGGAAGCTAACTTCTCACTGAAGGTGGCTAACCAAGTCATTGGTCCTTTGGTGCGTTAATTGGCATTGCATACATTAACAAGTTTACTTTGTCCCAGAGCTAGAGTAATTTCATACTCGTAATACGTTACAGCCGCTAACGAACGGAATTATTATTAATAAGCGGCAAAATTATGAAGCCTTCTCGAATCCTCAGACCCCTAATCCGTACTCTCCCTTAATGTGATACTTCAGTATGGTAGGGGCGAACACGTAGAGGAGAAGGCTACGTGAAACAAACTGAAATGTGTATAGAGTGAAATAGCGAGAGTACTTTGAAGTAAGACTGAGTACTGTCTTCAGTGCTTCTGTAACGTTATGTGGTAATATAGTACTTGACAGAGTGATGAAGTAGTTGACAGTAAGGGGAGAGCAATGAAGACTAAGTGTAAGCAAAACTATGGAAACGCTTAAAAGCCTATAAAATATAATAACAGAAGATCGACCTTGTGACATTTTTCTTTTTAATCTGTGAAACGGGCTAAAAAATCTTTCTTACTAGCAGGCGCCGTTTACATATACATTTTTTCTTTATTTACCTTTTTCCTTCCTTCCTTCCTTCCTCCCTCACTCTCTGTTTTTTTGTCTTTTATTTTCCGTTTTTAACCGTTTTCCCTTTTTTTGGACCCAAGAGAAATCAGCTGTCTGGTTGTGGACCTTCTTGCAGCGCAGTTTATATTTACCAACTCTCCATCATTGGATCTCTTTCATATTTAAAAATCTGGAAATTAATGTTTTATTAGTCAGTGAACCAATTCTCTCTTGACAGTGCAAAATAAAGATAAACTTTTTGTATGGGAGTAAGAAATTTGTACAGTATCGAAGAGAAGGTACAGCAAGTTGAGCTTAAGAGAAAGAAAGATAAAAAGGGATTGAGCAAATAGACTGAAAGTTAAAAAGGGTATACGAATCCTGTCTACTTTTAATTATATTTGGACTACGTCGCCTTGAGTCGCGTCGTGTTAATTATACTTGCGAAATTGCACGTGAAATATACATGGGTCCCCTCTTTTTAGTTGGTAGGTCAACGTGATAATAATGGGATTAAGATTTGCCTCTGGTTCCCTCACTTTTATTGCTCTATAAATTTTAATTATCTGGCATTATCCAACCTCAGGAATACATTAAGATTCTAGTATTATAAACAGAGGATACACCCAATGTACGCGCTAAGGACAGATGTACGTTATCTCTAAATGTGTATATATATAAATTTACTAGTGCCATCTCCAACTTGAGTTTTATTCCCAATTCCTATATTCAACTTATAAAAAAATGTTACCTCCGAATATTTATTGGCACGATTACACCGATTGTATCAATTGGCAATTGGCGCTTAGTGATCTGGATCTTCGGAAAGCAAATTCACCGGGGAAAATGTCTCTTTCAGTAAAAGCATGGATTATCTTGATTCCTGTTCTGCTCTAAAAAAAAAAAGAAATGTAGAAAGCTTTATGGGCACTTGCCACCTTGAGTTTATACCCCATTTCGTGGGCAGTATTATAAATCATATACAGCTTTACAAGAATGGACTGCACAGTATTGAGTAGGATACAGTAAGATTGAACGTATAATGGAACAGTTTGTCCACTTCTGCTTTTTATTTTTATGGATATAGCTTTACGTGACAGGTGATGATTATCGTAACTTTCGCTCCTTTTAACACCTTCCTAACAATAAATGGGAATAACATTGTTTTGAATATTTTAACTGGATTTGAAGACTTTTTATATTTAGCTTAGTCGGTACACAAAATGTACTCCATTATTCCGGCCATCAAAGCAGGTCCAGTATACATATGTAAGTCGCCTAGATTCATTATATTGATTTCAATAAGTTTTGATCTTCCGAATACGAATATAAAGGGAATTATTTTTGAAAAGTTTGGGCATTTAATTTTTAATTAAATTTTTTCATCAACTTTTAATACCTTCCGTTTTTTTTTTGTAACTAATTTAACTTGGAAAAGATGTTATTAATTATTTTAATAGATTTTTTAAGTAATAAATTATGACGCTTTTCAGCAAGCCCATTAGAAATAGTATAGCTGTATATACACGATCTTTGTCGCAGCTGCTGAAAAGCGCTCGAATTTAATATATGAAAAAAAAACTATTTTAACCAACGCATCGTATGAAAAATGTATCATAAATTATTTGAGAACAAATTGATTTTTCAATATTTTTGGATACTTCAACAATAAAACAAAATTCCTCACTGTGCGCTGTTGTTAGCTATAGAAAATTGACAAGAACAAAATTCATTTGGTCATATATCAGGTATAAAAGGAATGTTAGGAGTGCGTTAAGAATTTTATTAAATCCTAAGATTTACGGAGTGTTTCATTCTCAATTTGCCAGAGAAGCAGATACGAAGCACAAGAGGTGGTAGTGCAAATAAAGAGAGAGAAAGAAAAAAAAATAATAAAACGTTTAAGGAAAAAGAGATAGCGTCACATATAGGTCAAATGGGCAGCAGGGCTGAATCAGTTAAAAGAGGATAGGAATGGGTGGGCGAATGTTAGCAAAAGAGAGAAGGGAAGGGAGAACAGCAAAAAAGCAGAAAGGTGGAAAGTCTGGATAGAAATAACCTGGGAGTTGCGTTTTGCGATACGACCTCCCGGCATTGGCCGCTCTATATTAACCCATATTAATATATGGGCAGCGATATCAACTCGTATTTCAGCTGTGGAACTGCCGTAACATTCTATAGCGCATGAGAATAATAATATAAGTAAACAATTCTCTAGGAAAACTTCTAGACCACTTTCTGCGTGATAGACTTCCACACTTAATGCCACAGACAATAATCTAAATAATCCTCTTTTTCTATAGCTTTTCTAACACGATTCGAACAAATGACATCCTAGGTTACATAACTCTGTTACTTTGTTCGATATTCCTTTTATCTTAAATTAAAACAAAATTTCCGTCTACAGCATTACTGTCGGAGACTCTAGAGACGCACCATCGTCTCGAGTGCACCAGGTACTTGGAAACGGGCTCTATCGCTTTACAATGTCCTCAAGGCACTACGATAAGAATCACCCAGGCCCACTATACGGACTCTTCTGATATATCTTTAAAACTTTCCAAGACGTCTTGCTTGTATCCGGTTACGAAGAAATACAATGACTTGATGGCACAGAATTGCAGCAACATCATCAAGGTAAGTACAGTTAATACCGTATGAAGTACTTTCAAAGTAGAACTAGAAAAAAAAGCCGCAAGCATTCGTTGAAATGATTTGACAGTCATTGAGTAAATAAAAAGCCGTAGATTTCATTGGACGGATCAAAGCTAAAAAAAGAAAAGTAAAAACTATATGAACATTTTTAAACGTGTATCTTTCTTTGCAGTATGATGCAGTCGATGCTTTGTGCGCACGACTGTATCAATTTTAAAATACGTTGAAAAAATGTCTTGTTAATCTTTTACCAATTCACTTCTAACCACTAGAAGTTTCCTCGCTATAGGCATTACGTAGCCATAATGCCGAGTCCACTTCTCAGAAGCAACAGCTTCGATAGGGACAATTTCATTAGGTAAATAGTTTTCTAGGAAAATGTTTAAGCATAACGTTTGCCCGTAGCCTGTATACTACGTAGTTTAGATCCGCGGGATAATTATTTTCTCGAAAGCTCCAGGAGTAAGAAAGTGGATTCGTACCGTGAAGAAGAAGTGGATAAATACCGAGAGTAGAATAATTAAACAGGGATAGCATATTCCATCTTCAGGCCAGCAACCCAACTTTCCAACAAGTCGTTAAGGAAAGGACGAGAAATTAATACTTTTTTTTTTCCTTCTTTAGTCAAGCCATCTCTATTTAGCAATTCGTTTATAGCATTTTTATACTTAATAATTCACCGTTCGAAATTACCTGTCTCAGCTCGGACGATTTCGCACCCCAAGGGATGTATTTCAAATCCTAAGATTATGTGTCGTGATCATCCACGTTATAAATGAGTACATTGCTAGGCACCTGCACTGGACAACGATCCTCTCTTTCATTTCGTTCTCCAGAGAAGGTGGACTGGAGGGTCAGGACGTTGAATATTTCAGCCAGTCGTTTTCTCTTTGCAGTCTCATTGCTCATTCGTCCTCAGCGTCCTCTTCCTGTCGCGCGCTAATAATTCAGCGTTACCTCTAGAGCGCCGTCGGGTACCCCGATATTATTCTGCAAGCCATGAACGTATCTGTGTGAAGGATAAGAGAAAGAAAATCAAGATATATCATTTCAACGCCACTTCGAATACTAGACAGCCGTTAACTGGCTTCAACTGGAAATACGTACCTCCGGAATTTCTCTCAACGTTTTCTTCAATCTTCCATTATCCTTTCCGCGAGCTGTATACACTACATACTATATATGTGTATATCCTGCAAGATATCGTACTCGTACTTTTCTACGTTTTCCACAATTTTTCTCAGCAAACACATTCTCTCGCTTACATGGGCAGAGCCTTCATGCTTGGAGCTTCCCATCTGGGGTCAATAATCTTAGCATATAATAGTCATATATCTTGCTAGACAGTAATGGCGAGATTCGAACTGCAAATAATATTTAAATATTTAAGTATCCTCTTACAGTTCGTTCCATATCCACTTCGTCTTGATCTTGGTAAGGATTTGGAACAGATCCTACATAACAAGAAAGTTGAATAAATACATGTCATTGACTACAAAATCTTACAATAGAAAGTTGTATTTCTTCAAGAAAAATTGTGAAGAGCTGTCTATACACTTATTGATTTATGACACGGATAGTGAATGTTTCGGTATAATTTGGATAACATGGTACATGATATAGCGTGTATCCCATCTTGTGTGTATTGCGCTCCATAATGGAAGAAACCTGCGAGAAAAATCCTGCTAGATATAAATATCAAACATGAGAGAGAAAGAGACCATGAAGCGTAAACATACACAAAGCATTATGTATTTTCTTAACACGGGCTGCATAGTTAAGATAGGGCATTGGTAGCTGGTAAAGTAAAGCTTTAAGGCGGTTTATACAAGGGTAGTGCAATCGTATTAAGGATCTCGTAAGCGGTTTAACCTTGTAATCCAACTTAAAGAAGGACACCTGTGTCTTCTACGTAAGACCCAAAAATCCTAAAGAGCTCTCTCAAGGGGCATACTACGTTGCATCTTGAACCGTAAATCTAGAGTGAAAAAGGAAAAAATATATAAATAAAACTCTTGTTTACTTCACTGTGAGCACAATAAGGATTACGTATTCCAAGGTCGACATTTTTCTCTGTTAAAACAAAAAAAAGAAAGGAACAAAAGATCATAAGTAGAATCAGTATCCTCCAAGGAATTTATTCGATTTCTACCACCTATTTTTCTTCAGATATTTCTCTTAATTGAAAGTCTTGTTTGTCAAGGTGAGGAAGGATGAGCATCGAGTACCACGGACTCAGCTAAGAGAAACTTCCAGAAGCCCTTTTACTCGTTATCCTAAGCTGATTTGCTTATCGCTTCTCACGTGAGTGAGAGGATATGTTATACGTGACGTATATCACACTGTGTACCGTATAATACATGCTGATCCTCTGAAGAAAAAGTAAGCTTGGTCGAATATTAGCTGTCGATAAATCATAGAGGCTCCTCTCATTCTTGACAGGGATCAGTAAAGGATGTCAATTCGCACGTATCTCTGCTGACAGGAAGCAGTAAAATATAGGAGAAACGCAAAATCTGAAAAATGGTCTCTGGCTGAATATGCAGGCCCCGTTAAATTTACAGATGGTGAATTCTTTAAGGATAGTACAGTTAATGATGTAACCAGGCAGATGGTAAATCGAGTATCTATCTGATATCCGATATATCGACGTGAAAATTGTCAGAGATTGTATTTTTACGAATTATAGAAAACAAGAAAATGAAACGAATTTCAATGTGGAACTGTATACAAATATTCCACAGGGAGATTTCGATGGCTGACTGAATATTTACTGGTAAAATTCGAGCGCAAACGCCAAAAAAAAATCAGAGAGCCCTTAAAAAAACTGTCAAAGGTTTTTTCATATTTATCTTTTATTTCCGGTTCCATAGTTTGTATCGTCGCCTGTAAGGGTAATGGCTGAAATTATGTAAATTTTCAGTGAGCGCCTTCCGGTTCAATATAGGCTTCTTTTTAAAATACTAGGCGGTGTACGAATATACACTATAACGTTGACGTGCTTGATTCGCTAAGATATTTTTGTTTTCTGAGTAAAGAGACGACGTCATAATAAAAGTCTAAGAGACAAATTTTAGCTATTTTACTTGATTGAGAATAACGAACTTGCTGGTGTATATTCAGTCGGATAGACAAATAAGTAAAATAAATAAAAAAAATAGATAATAAATTATTAAAAGAGTATAGGTTAAAATAATAAATCAAACTTCGCGCCTAAATGATAAAAATATAAATTAATTAAAGACAATCGGAAGACATTTGTTGCATACGGCATTGCAGCAAATTCAGTTTAACTTTCACTGTTCATGCGAATATCTATTCAAATCGTTTGAACGTTGTAGACAGTCAAGAATTTTCCCATACAATAAACTTAAGCTTCAGATGAATATTACTAATAAAACGTAAGATTATTCAAGGTTTACGGAACCGATTAAAACGATAGACTATGGATACTTCAGTATACAGTAAAGCTACTCAAACATTGTAATAACAGTGTTGTAATAGGAAATTATTGTTAACGTTGATCCGCATGCTGTAGACTTCCATATGCATTCTAATCAGATACTCAAATTAATAAAAACTATTCGTGCTTTAATCGCGTATAATTAAAACAAATTCAACATTACGAGCAAATATGAAACATACCAATGACCCTTCATTTAGCTAGTTGATTAATCCCGTTCGTTTTCCCAGTATGAATAATACATTTTTCCGAAATGAATGCGAGCAGCATAGCGACGTGTACAGGCAGACTAGATGCGTCAGTCAGTGAACGTACATTAGCGTCCACTCGAAACTTCACAAAAAACTGAATACATAAACCAACCGCTTTGTCGTTGTCATTGCTGCTGTTGTTTCCGCTCTTTCCCTTATTTTTCATTCATTTTTTGTTAAGACTGTTTCATGATTTTAACCATCACTTCCCTTTTTGCCCTTTTCTCACATACGTCACATCCTTTTTTTTTTTTGGTATTTGCGTTATTCAACTTTTTTTCTCTGGTTCTACTCGTCATACAGAGAAATTATTCTCTTTATCTGGCAAATACTTTTATCGTTGTTTTCTCTCTCACTGTGCTTTTCTTGCCTCTTTGTTTTTCTCGTTCTCTTTCCGTCATTCTCTCACCCGTTATTCTGCGGTAATAGAATTTCTAGGTTACAAGCGGCTCCTAGTTTGTCGCGTGCCTCTCGCTATTGTTATGGCGTGACAACGAAGCTTCCTCTTTAGTGCGAAATTGTCGATGGATATTAATTAGAAACTATCTTTATAATTAGAATATGCAGCGGTGCAAGTCAGGTATACCATCTTATACGAGGTACATAGGGATGCTAAATATATAAACATTTGTGTGCATGCATGATACTTACTGAGACTAAGGATAACGATGCTCGCGATGATGTTCTCTAGGGTCACACGATCATCTGGGCCATTAACCCAGTTTCTGGAGCTTTCACAGTATAGAGGGAGAATATTCTCTCGCTCTCTCGGATATCCTCGTGACATGTAGTGATAGCATCGTGGAGGCTCTACACGTTTCAGCAGCATCTTGTTCGGCTGTCGAGAAAAAGACAACTTGGAAAAAGGTCCCAGCAAGTTTCCGAAGGGTTTACACGACAACAGAATGTTTCCTGTTTGCCTCTTGTGAGAACTTTGAAACATCCGTGTATACGCGGACGCGCTGTTCCCAAAGAACGTCAAGAGAAGTTGAACTTGCAAATAAAAAGAAATTAATCGTACCTCAGGAAGAATAATGGCTACTACGAGATCTTCTTTTTTGTATCTCTATACAATTTCTTTCGTGAGCATTCTTGCACGAATGATTCTCGCCCTTTCCTCCTGCTGGCTCGCACGCATCTGAGAATACAGAAAAAATACACGTATTAAACGTAGGAACAATATTGAATATCTAGCGACTCTATTCAAATCTTATTTTAAAAAAAAAGTGACTACTGTAAGAAACTAAAAAAAAAAATGAATGGACCGCTGATGTTGCTTTATAGCACGTGCCAGAAATACTGAAACCTAATGAATGTTTCGTACGGCAGTATTGTCAAAGAGGCGAGAGAAAAAGTTAGTCGTGCCAATTTGATATTACATCCTTGGCACATAGTCCTGGCAAAGCAACATGCTTACTTTCTTTGGACAAATTGCAGCATATAGTATCACTTGCTTTATCAATTTGACATCTTTAATTTGAAACTGTAAATATTTTATAGTATCTATATTTATTCTGTCAGATGCTGGGACAGTACTCCCTGCTGCAGACTGTCGTGGAGAATTGTCAAAATAAAGGACATTGCGAAGTCACCAGGAGTCAGATCCTTAAGGAGGGACCGTGCACGGATTATCTACTTCGCGAAGGACCTCTTTACATTGAATTAGCCTACAAGTGTGGACCTTGTAAGATATTTATTTTGTTTGATTATATTTTTTCTATATCAAATCTATCAGTTATAATACGTTCATTGAAATTATCCAACAAACTTTGACTTATCTTTGCAGTTGAATTTCGAAGTATCGTGGGATGTGATAAAGAGACTATCACCCTCTCCTGTAATCCAGGAAGTCGTGTTGCTGTTTACAGTGCTGCATACGGTAGAATGAAGTACCAGGATTTTCGTTGTCCTCAGCCCCGTGAAGTGCCTCAAGAAAGTAAATTTTTTGTTTGTGCATTAGTTTACTAGAAACCTTCCATTTTTTATATTCTTACTGAGAATTGTTAATGATATCTTGATTTACCTTTTTTTAAAGCGTGCATCATTGAGAGCGGAACCAAGAATCTCCAGGAAGTTTGTCACGGTCGCAAGAGCTGTAAGATAACAGTGACTCCTGAATTATTCGTGAGATCAAAGGATGAAAATCCTTGCAAGCACAATAACACTAAACCGTACCTCACTGTAGCATACACTTGCGGTGAGTTAATTAGCACACTAATTAAAAGGGTTTGTTAATTAATTCCACAAGAGAGGCATTATCGTCTTACGTTAGGACAATTTCCTTGAAGAGTTTTTTTTTTCATCCCGTCAAAAGGTTTACTATAAATAATTGAAAGGATATACAGCCGATTGATTTGTAACGAGTAAGAAGGATCAGCCGAATAATTCTAAAGGATAATCCCCACGAAGATATATTGCTCGGGAACGTATCTATACTTACTGAAGCGGGAAAATAATAGCCAATTAATACTAATATCTTGAGAAATCTGTACGTCTACTGTGCAATCGAATTATACGAATCTGCATTGATTATAAGACCGAATCCGCTCAAAGGGATAGCATTGTTTCGGTTTCTCGTTGTACCGTTAAAGCGGAGTACTCGTATTCTATATCGGAGCGGAAACGTGTGCTCCTCGAACTATGCCAACAAGGGACTCAAGTACTCGGACGAGAATTCGTGAGGGCCGCCTGGCAAACAGCCGGGTTTATGGCTCTATTTATTCCCCAGAGAGTCTACTGGTATTCCACGCCCTGTACGACTTTCTGGCATATTACAACGAGTAGTATTACTGTTAGTAGTACGAGCGATACAGAGCTCTTCAACTCCTGGTGAATTAGGTCTTCCTATACGCATCCCCTATGGTGCCATAGTGTCTCGCCAATGTTTCTTTGTACATATATATTATATATATATATTACATTTAAGATCCCTAGCGTGTCAGGTAGACTGTACTCCTGACTATCCTAGAAAAGGCAGAGACGAACTATCTCTCAATAACAAGATGCTCCAGCTTCCACTAGAAGGTCAGATAGATCAGGAATCCTGAAAGTTTCCCATTTCTTGATCTCCAGCGCATCTTTTTCTTGCATTCTTTTTGATTTTCTAGAAAAGTACAAAAGCACAATAGCAAACTCGAGTTACCTACACAAGAGTATTGCAGGATCCTTTTAGAGGTCCTTCTACATCCCAAAATTCTTTAAAGCGCTTACTAAACTGCCATGTTTTTATCCTAGCCTACTTCAAGTACGACGTCAGACCCAGCATTATTATATCTAAAGCGTCCCGGGCTACTCATTCCAACTAATTTTCTCCAGGGTCGTAAACTCTCCTACCAGAAATCCTGGCTAAATTCGTCTTTTTTCTACTGCTTTCTCGCCTTCTCCATCTCTATATATCTCTGTGCCTCTGTCAGGCTCATTCATTCCCACTTAAACCCAGATACGGTTTCGCATTTTATACATATATTCACAAATAAGCTGGACTGTTCTATATGCTCGCGCAGTATTCGATTTCAACGTGTACGGCAGTCACCACGTCCTTTATTACTTTTTGGATCCACTGACCCGTTATTCCATTTGCCCGTACTTCCTATGGGACCCACGACTTTCTGGTTCTACTGGATAACGATTCCATCATCCCCTAGAAAGATTAGCGGTCTCGTTATATGTATAACGTTATATCTAATCTCGTTATATGAATAACGAGAACGCTTTCATAACGTATGAAAATATTCGACAGTTTACAGTTTTTTTTCTGATTGCATAATAAGCTTACAACTTTTTCTAGCGAAGGCTCACGTGTGTTATAGCCATACATGTTTATAAATGAAAATAAAAACAATGATAGGAATACAGGGCAAAGAGTAGAAAATATCACGTCCCGTCATTTACTTATTTAAACAAATATATCAACAGCCTTTTATGTACGAGCACGCATTTTAGTGGCAAAATTCCCACGACATATCGAGTTGCCCTGTTCTCGTAATATTTGCAAGCCGTGATGGCGAATAATGTTTATAACACGTGTTCCGTAGAGCGCGAGAGTTTGCGTGCGAATCGAAGGGGGACAAAAACGATACGACGTAAAAAAAAAAAAAGTAAAGCCACGGAAAGACAGAGAAATAAAAGGAATACAAAGAAATTATAAAAGTGTTATAAGCTTACTAATTATCGACAATCGTACTGCAGTGCCCTATGGAGTCCTTGCCGATGAGTATAAATTAAAATCACCTTTGGATGAAGACGAAAATCCTAATGAGCTTCAGCTTCTTGAGGAGCACTTCGATACGGGTTTCCGTCCAGGACCTCATTTGATTGTGCCACCTTCCGGTACCACTGAATCCTCCTCCAGGAATTCTCTTCTAAGACCACCCCTGTCCAACGGTAAATCAAATCTTTTTATCTGTTTATTGCAGTGGAATAAGAATTCCATCTTAGTTTTACAAACTAGTGATTTAGACATGAAACGAATTTTTCTTTTCCGTTCTTGCAGAAGGTGCTGCAGGACATGCACCTACTGATAGGGATGAACATGAAAGCATGTTTTACGTCCTGGCCGGTGTCTGTTCCGGAATTCTCGTTGCACTTGGCATGCTTCTTGCCAAACTGGTGTTCCATCAACTTCAAGGACGTAGACCTCATCACAGAGAGCTTGATGCATCCAGAACGAAATATCAAGACGACATAACCGCCATTGAAGCCGATTTAGATCTGACATCAACATCCACGATACAAAAGAAAAGGTAAGTAACATATAAGAATTTTCATAAAAATTGTCCAAAAAATATATATACCTTATTCTCTGATTGTTGCTCCTAGTTCATTCTGCTATCTTTTTCTGTCATCTCTCAATTTGAAATCTAAAACAGTTGTTTCTGCTAAAGATCCATAACACGTTAGAAGTTAATCCTATCGTGATTAAGAGATTTTCTTGAAAGCACGTAAGATATAGTGTTAAGCAAATGATTCAAAAGGACCTTTTCTATCAGATAGTAAAAGGACCTTTGTCAAGTCCCCTGTCAAGCGATTAATACAGTACCCTTTATCTAGCGGCCGACTTTCTGTTCAATTCCGAAGGAACACAAGATACGCCCATGGATAAACGTGTCCTCCTTGCGGTAAACCGGACTATCGTAAACATTTGGATGCTTTTGGTTACGCAGGATGGAGGCAAAGGAGTTAAAAAAAATATGGCTAATGTCTGATCGTTTCTCTGCATGATCAGGAACGTTCCTCACGTTGTGGAGGATACCATTCTCAGCAGGAGGGACTCCCAGTATCCTTCAAAGCCGAACGGATCTCCACGTGGATTCCACGAGACCAGCCTGACTTGTACGGAGTCCAGGTTGACTTCCGTGAGAGGACAGCCATTTTATGAACCCGCGTGACATTCGAAAGGTGGCCGCCTTCCTGATCTTCATCCGGTGGTAGTGACCTACGCCGCATCTAACGACGATAGTGCTAAGGATGCGACCGGAAGCGACACGCTGGAGAAACTCGAGGGTCGTCACGCGAATAAGAAACCCAGACATCTAGACGGCATCGCCGAGGAATCCGGAAAATGTTCCAGGATATATTGTTTTTAAGCGACTGAGTAACTTCCTTTTTACAGGAATTCAAGAAAATAACACGAGTTTCTCTGCGTATTGCTGCTAACGTTTTGTTTCCTTTTATTTGGGTCCCTTTGTCTGTTAAACGAATCAACACGGTCCAATCTATCGTCCAAAAGACGATTTTGTACCTACTTTTGTACAGACTTCGGCATTAAGGGATGAACAATAGCAGGAGACTCCCTTGTTTGGACTAAAATATAATTGAAATTCATTGAGGAATCCATCAAGAGCATTTTCAAAGGGGCACTAGCAAAATAACGTGAATGTATTCCTAAGATACATAAATGTAATATACCGTGTAATATTTATGAAAAATTTGTAAATACTCGATGGTTCGTCGTTCGCCAGATTCAATGCTGTGTACTGAATAATAAAAAGAGATACGGACAAAAAGTTGAAGAAAAAGATCGAAATAATTATATGTATAACTTACAGATGCAATGTCATTCCTTAGAAATTAGACAAAGCAGTAATCACTGTTCAAATAAAAGAGGATCCGACAGACCTTATATATTCTGTCTGCATTCTCTTCGCCACGAATATGCTTTGTCTTATGACTTTTAATGAGTTCATTTTGTTCTTTGCTTTTCATTTATTAGATTTATATCTCCTGCAGGATTAAGTTTCAGAAGTTTGCGTTTACTTTGACTATACAATGACCGAAGTCTAACGAGAGTTGAAATACATAGTATGTATGCCTTTTGTTCATTAGTTTATAGATGCACAAAATACGTATTTGAACAAAGCAGCTCGACGACGATGAAAACGTATAACTGTTGTATTGTCTACAACTTATTTAGTTGTTTGGTAAACTTTAGTTCATCGATTTTCCGCTTAGTAATAACATGGAGTGTCTCAGCCATTAAATCGGTCGCTGGTAAGTAAGAAAAACATAAAGCGCGTTACCACACTTTTCTATTGGCAGTAACATCTCTTGGTGTTATACCCATAGCGCCATCTTTGAGATAATCGGTCAAATATCAATCAAAAATATTGAACGATAATTTCATATGCAGAAGCGTAGATAATTGAAATAGATTTGTACCATTTTAAAAAGATGGCGCAACGTGTACGTGTCTGTCGCTTGGCGGGAAATATATAAATAGTATTTCTGTAGAGATTCATTTGAAATGTATTGCATTATGAAAAGTTACTTCTTTTTGCTTAATACAATAAACATTCTCCAACACTTTAAGGAATGATAATAAAGTAAAGGATCCGAAGTATCGTCTTGACAAACTAACGAAGACAAAAAATCTAAAGTATTTTGTTCTACCGACATTTATTTTTTCAATTTTTAACCAGCACATCAATGCGCCT
>JARPRG010000625.1:173154-184044 GCA_031001745.1 Hartigia nigra | reverse complement strand
ATCGAACGAACAAATATAATAGTCGAAAATGGTGAAAACAAAATTTCCTTAGGGACGATCCAATACGAAAATACCAGTATGAGTTTCATTGTTTTACGCCCTTTCATTGAAATTGATTTACAAACGTTCTCACTAAGATATTGAATCGCGTCAATGAGATATAATTAGGATAGGAAATTAGTTTGAATAAATTAATATTCGATACCATCTTAGTTATCAATAATGTAAATGATCGTTTCTCTTCGCTTTACTTAATTTACCTCTCAATCCATAAATGAATTTAGCCATCGTCGATTCGCCGTGGTTTATTGGGATTCGTTCGCCGGAGTCAAGGATGACAGCAGGATGGAAGTAGTCGCAGGACATTGTTGTTTTTTTTTAAGATGTTTTTCTTTTCTTTCATCCTTATTCCTGCAGACAATATCTTCTTGGAGCCGATCACCAACCCATTTTCATCTTCTGGGCTTCATCCATCTGAAAAGATTAGAATCGGTTATTACTGTGCTCGCATGCTTTTCGCTTTGAAGAACATTGAGCACATTGAAAACAATTCACATAAGTCAGCATGCGAAGCAGTTGCATTGATAATTGATTTTTACTCTTCGTAATATACGGATAATAGGATTACAATTATTGTTACTATTAGCAGTTGAATAAATTATCGTAGGATGTTTGTGAAAGACATATTGGAGGTACAAAGGGGTACAGAGGACTGAGTTAAGGATAATTATATAGACATGAAATAGTTTTACTGAAAGAGTGGAGAAGGAAAGGAAATTGTGCCATTCAATAATGTCATTTTTAGACTACTTAAGGTAGTCCGGCGTACTTTAAAAATTCCCAGAAACAGGGAATCTTGAAAACTTTCATTAGGATATCAGGATTCATCAGGAATACGTATTGTTTCTAATTCATGCAGTATTACCGATTGGGTGCGAATCTTGTTAAGGACTTTCCGAGCTGTGGTATAAGCTTTCGACGCGACGTGCACAGCACCAGTGACCAAAGTTTCCGGGAGAATGTGAACGGGATCTGCAGGACCCAGACCTAATTCTGAAGCAGATTTCCTTGAAGCTGTATCACCAGCTCCATATACCTGGTCAGTGCAGTAACAGGAAGATTTCTTGGTAGAATATTCATTAGGATGCTTAGTTGATGCCGTACTCTTGTTCTTGGTAGGCTCGTGACTTTTACCAGGATTGGTCTTCGAAGAATATGTTTCACCAAGTCCCTTGCTGGCATTGTGATCAACGAATACGTACTTGTGGGTACTGTAACTCGAACCACTGCGAACTTCAGCAAATGCAAAACCATTGCTATCTGGACTTGGGGTTGTGTGAGAGCTGAAACTCTGTGATGACTCAGTCGATTCGTTACCTAGGTCCTGAGAATCACGACGCGACTTTCTGGGCGTTTCTAGTTTCGTTTCGACGTTCTTCGGTTTGCTGGAGAATTTCTCAGTGTTAGCAGCATAGCTTGTATGACAGCATTTAGCTTCCAAATTCGAGTTACACTCTTTAGGGTGACTCTCCAGAACATAATCTGACTTGAACATCTTGGCCGATTCCTCCTGGTCAATGCTGTGAATCGGTAGCGTTTTGCTAATGTAAGAATAGGTCCCACCAGGACGCTTCTCCAGATTGACGTCAATACTTGCGTCCGAATCGTTGTGAATCTTCTTGTATATTTTCCCTTCCAGATCAACCACGTATGGCGACCCCAGTCTCTTAGGGATTGGCTCCTCTGTATCGAATTCGATATTTGAACTCAATACGTACGCATCGATTTCTTTATCATCGGAGTGAAAGTGATCCTCGTCCATGTGAATCGATAATGTTGGTGATACCGGTTCCGAGAGTAACTCGAAACTGGGTGAATCCCTGTTATTATTTCTATCGCTCTCAGCGTCGTAAAACAAATTCAGATTATTGTGAGACAGACAGTTATCCTCGGTGGAAATTTCCTTAGGGTCGACATCAGCACTAGAAGAAGTCTTACCAACAATGCAGGATGGCATTGGGATCATCTCAAAATTGTGATCCTGATCAGAGGTATGACTGGTGTTAGAGATTATGCTAATGTTGTCACTGTTGGATTCGCTGTAATAATCCGTCGATTTTATATTCGATTTGTGCAACATTTCATGTCCAGTTACGGAGCAGCTCATGCGGAGCTTCATCTCGGGATGATTAGCGACGTTTGTCATGGATTCCTCGGTCTTGGTATCGATCGAGCTGTTAGTTGTTTCAGCTGGTAAATAATATAAATTCTTCACTGAGTTTGACTTTGCTGATTCCTCCAAGGCCTCAGACTTCTTACTGGCTTCCTCCAGGTTATTCGAGTTTCCAGAACCTTCGCGGCAACGCTTTTTCTTTTTCTCCAGAATTACCCGGGTCTTTTGCTCCAAGCGTTCTAACGTTTTTTGAAGTGCTTTCTTCTGACTTTCGATTTTTCGAATCTTCGACGTGAGGTGATCATCCTGTAGATCATACGACAGCAGAACATTGTTCAATTCTGCTTCTTCAGTTAACTTTTTCATTTTTCTATGATGCAATCTTTCTTCGGGGTCACGAGAATGTCGTACCCACTGAGATGAATAATGAGAATGAGAGTGATAGGGTTCTTCAGATTTCTTATTCAAAATTTCCATTACGTTGGATATCACTTTAGCTGATACTTCAGTCACTATATCCTTTTTAAGCTGTAAAGAGAAAGCATTACATTTTTATTTGTAGGAAACGTAATTTCACTATAAAATATATACCATTTCCATGTAATCCTTAAACCATGGTGGAGGTGTCGTGTCACTAGATGTTGGTAGCTGCATCATGGAATTATTCAATTTCTCTTCCAATGTCATTTGACTGACTCTTTCCGTAATGGTACTAACAGTTATAGGAGCCATAGTACTTTTTGGGGGAAACTGAGGTGGTTTGGCTTTAAAAAAATTCTGAGTCTTGGAACAATTGATTTCTGTGTTCTTCCAATTAGTTTTTGGATTACTCACACATTCCTGATTGACAGAATCAATTAAAAGTAATACATTCTGATCGTTCTTAGCACGGGATCTTGCAAACTGAAATACATAATTAAATAATTAGAATTTAAATTCTGTACAAAATGTAATCATATATTTAATTGTATCATTTACCTTTAAAGCCTCAAGAAATTCACACTGGGAATCTATAGGGACTTCGTCACCATCACTGTCGATATAACTGATTCGATCTTGTTCGGACAATCCTACATTAGCCCACTGAAACACAAAACATTACATAAATTCACTGAACGAGATAACGTCCAAAGCTTAAGTCGCAAAATCAGCTGTTTTCTAATACAACAAACAACAATATCAATTTGACATCAATTTCAATAAAAACCTGATCAATATCACTACATGAAATTAACAAAAATTTGTGGCTACTAAAAGAATGTGAAAGCACATATTAATTTTAAAAAACTATACATATCCCCCTGCGCCCCGAGTATAAAAGTAAATAAATAAAACAACAACAGTACGTCAACATATTATATATCAAAGAAAAAGTTTTTGAATTACCAATGACGTTATTAAGAATACCCAAAATCATCGGAGAAGAGAAATAACTGAGTTTTCAGGAAATTGCGTTTTGCGAAAAATCGTGCGACCAAAATGGAGTCGTGCTGATATCAAAGGATCAAATAGTGGGGATGAGTCTACGACGATACTGTATCCCGAAAAATAGTTGGAACATTTTTATGAAACGAGCAAGACAAACTCACTAGGTAACACCTGAAGGATGTGATATCGAGCGGTGTCGAGGAGTCATTAGGTACGTCCCAGATGCCAAGTTCGATGTTTTTATCACCGGCTTTGCTCCTTGATGATGATTTCCCGGTGGGCCGCCACTTAAGCTCGAAGATCAGTTCTGGCGCAGCGCCGTCCTTCTCGACTGAACCAGCTTGCTGCTGGTACCGCTGTTGTTTCTCGAGACACGACATCATCGCGGATTACTAACCCTTCTATTAATACGCGTCTCTATTTTCGTGTGCTTTTACACGTATTCGTGGATACCAGCCGTAGCAATCACATTTTATTTCTACTACGCAGTGATATATCCACCCGAACGAGCTCGAGTTCCTTGTATGAGCGTCGAAGCCGTTCTGATCTTGTTGGCATGGATCTTTTTTCTTTTTATGTTTCGAGGTTATTAAGATCACCGCTGATGTCGCTTGCATCTATTCTATATTCTCTATCCATATATTGCATAATGGCGCATGGGAAAGGCTACTAAGTTTATAACATTTGAACCTTGAACACTGAACTAAATATTATTTCAATTTTTGAATGAACTGAAAATTATATTATATTTGATATGAATGTAAATATGAATGAGATATACCTTGTCAATGATTGCAATTTTCGAAAGCAGGAAAAAAATGTGAAAATTGTATCTTTAGGAAAGCGATTTTCTTTTCCAATGTTAAAACGTTTATAACCAGTTAAAGCGAGAGTTCAAAAACATTAAATTCTCCAATATAATTGACACAGTTGCTTGAAAACAGTTTAAAGTTAGTTTTTAAAATATTTTCTACAAATTCAATGGTGGGAAAATTTTTCTTTGTATCAGTATTCTATCAAAAAGTTTTTATTTTCATTATCAATAATATTGGGTTAGCCAAAAAGTAATTGCATTTTTTTGCAACAGATAAACATACATTTACACAGAAAAAAATGCAATTACTTTTTGGCCAACACAATAAATACTCAATATACAAACTAAGTGAATATAGTACTTGAGTATCAGCTATGTACAACTGGAACACCGATGATATATGAGTGAAAAGGTGCATCAATCCTATGTCATTTTGTGTCAGACACAATATAAACATCAATTAAAGAGGGACCCATCTTTACGTGCCATTCTGCACAAAGATTTTCATGTACAAAATCAAAAATTTTCATGTAGAATTGTTATGTGTAGAACTGGATTTCACTAATCAATTGGATTACCATTTACATTTACCATTATCTTCTACAGTGACTGCAATAAAATACATAAATATATACATCAATACGTATTTAGCATGAACAAAATTTTCTTCAAGAATTTCGTGTCTTGTTCTTTGTGCTTTCTTGCTGTTAATATCGATTCCTGTTATTTCTCGTTGTCTCCCCTGAAGGATTCATTTACCGTGCCTGCTTTACTCTCCAATGCAATATCTCCATTTTGAGATTCGTTATCAGGAACTTCGACGTATTTGTAAAATTTTGCCATTATGGAAAAGATAAGCATGTCGACAAGCATAAGTCCAGCAAAGAGAAAGAATTCACTAGCCTAAAAAAAAAATGTGAATCAAAACAGAATATTTGGATCTATTGTTTTTAATATAAAAAAAGTAGTAAAATTTGGTATACCTGGCTATTGAAATAAGAGACTTCCGCCACGATAACAACGATAAGATTTCCAAAAGCGACGGTCAGTAACCACCCGGCCGTTAAAAGGGATTTCATACTGATTGGAGCTTGTGTAAAAGCAAACTCCAACCCTGTTATTGAGAACATGACTTCGCCCAATGTTAATAGGACGTACTGTGGAATTAACCATAACATATGCATGGAGTTGGGCTCTGTTATCGTTATCGTATTAACTTTAGCAGCCGAATTCGACCAGGATCCTACGACTGTGTAAATACCGCCCAGTTTTATGGCCACTGATGATTGAACCAAATTGTCATCCAGATAAATGTCATAAGTCCCATCCTCGAGTTCAGTCAATTCCGTTTCGCTGAACGTGGAATTTATTGTCAATTGTAACGCCGTTTTTGAATTCCCTCTAAACTGTAGACTAGCAGTATCCGACAAGTAGTTATCCAAAAATATTAAACCGCGCACAGCTGGGTCACCGGTAGTAGTTTTGTCAACTGTATCCTCATACTGATAACTAAATCCAGTTCTCGTTACAGCCCATGATGTGGCTGTTGCTTCAGGACCTTCAAGAGTTCCTAAAAAATAAAGTTCACTCGTTAGATACACTTAATACGCAAACCTAAATGAACGGTTGTAGTCTTTTTTTCAAAATATACCTGAATATTGACCAATCTCATCCGAAAGTCCTGCTAAACTGCAGGCTGCGAAGTTGGCTGTGTAACTCACAGATGCTGTACCCGATGCTTCAATATATTTATCTTCCCAATAGCTCAGAGCGTTCAGGGTGACTGCTTCATCGCCGATAGTCATGGGAATGTTGCAATCCAGGGTATTAAATATTCTAAATTGCGCCAAACCCGCAGACGGAGTTACCGCGTACGTTGTCTAGGAGACAGAAGAAAATTAATAAATTAAAATACTTCGTTTACGGAAAAGAATATAATATGAATAACAAGTTGCTTGTGTACCTCTAATTTCAATTCAACCAGAGCAGAAACGATGAATGCCAAGCTCGCCAAACATCCACCTGTAACCATCTTCTTCAATGGTGTGTTGATCATTCGAATTTTTGCCAAAAGCGGATAGATGCAACTTTCACAGAGTGGAATGAAGGCAAGAATCAGAAGTGGATTGATGACCTGCATCTGATCGGCTTTTATGGTGTAACTGCCAAGATCGCCGTTCATCCTCGTAGCTTGAAATGTCCACCTTGATCCTTGTTGATCGAAAAGGGCCCAGAATACCGGTAGAGGAACAAAAAGCTTTAGAACTTGCACAGCCGCTTTTATGTCCTCAATAAGCTTTCGGTCATATTTATCATCAGCATGATCAAGCCAGTGCTCCCTCTGGATTTTCTTCGAGCAGCAATTCTTGCTGAGTGCATACTACACAATTTGTTCCAGAAAATAAAACATGTTATTTGCATTTATCTATGAGCTTGAAATCACTCTATCACTATTGCATTAGAAATATCAAGAAGCAACTAACGCAACAACATGATACATAAAGATATTAAAAAGTCAATAAGTTGAATTTTTTATCTGGAAATCTTGTCTCAGCCGAAGATACACTTATTGTTGATTCTATGTACAAAATATTCCAAATTCTTACCCAAACGCACTTGCTCACGTCAAATATGATGTTTCCTTCGGGATCCTTGATAACGTACATGCTCTTTCCTATTCTGAAGACAACTGACAAAATAATAGAGTAACATTAATAAATAACTCCGAAGTAATTTTTTAAAATCATTACTTCAAAAAAAAAAACTTACTTATGGATAATACCATGAGAACTGCAGGAACGAAGAATGCCAATGAGTAACAAGTATTCTCGCCAAAGCAGGAAACGTCGCTCCTTAGGATTGGAGTAACGAAAGTGGATATCAATGATCCGGAATTAATGGCGAAGTAAAACACGGAGAAGAAGATGGACAAGTAGCGTTCTTGCTGCGGCAGAATAAATTGGTCACCGCCAAAAGCAGATACGCATGGTTTTATTCCACCAGTTCCCATTGCAATTAGGAATAAACCAACGAAAGAAAATTCTCTGCAATTTCAAAAAAAAAAACCACGTGAATTAAAATTGTTTAATAATACTCGAAAATTCTTATACTTTAAGACTAATAAAAAGTTTTTCAAGATACTAACGCTGCCGGCAATCCTAAGGTCGGCACTGCGCTCGCTGATAGAAGCAATTGTCCAAGAGCATAAATCATGCTCACGTAAAATATCGTTTTGAATTTTCCAAGTAAAGAATCTGCAAGCATGGCTCCCAACAATGGGAAGAAGTATACGAGCATGGAGAAGACATGATAGATGACGGTAGACGTGTCATCGTTGTAGTTGAGTTTGTTGCGTAGATACAACACAAGAATTGCTGTAAAATGAAAAGAAGAACAAAAAATTAAAATTAATAAAAACTTATAAATTGCATACCGTTAAGAATTTTGTAAGCTTGATAATTATTCAACGAACTCACTTCGCATTCCATAGTAGGAGAATCGCTCGCAGAATTCATTGGTGACGATGAAGAAGACAGCTTTTGGATATTTGAGCTTCTGTAATCAAAATCAATTTCAAATTATAGAACCAAAAATACACTAGCTGTCATTGATTTCATACATGAGAAAATTTCACCTGTCCCCAAAGCTTGTATAATTATGTCACAATATTCGACTCCATTGCCGTTCAGCGACCTTTACTTTCTACTCGATTCGCTTTGCTATACATACTAAATAAACAAATCTGCTGCATTGAGCAAGTTTAATCGAACATAATTCTCCATGAATTTATGCCTTTAGAATAGAAAATATATAAAGTTATATAGGCGCGTCTATAACAATATAATATCGTCGGATGTGTAGCGAAGGACACATAATTACGATAACGAGTTTCCGAGAATTTATTGAGAATGTCTAATTCTTAATTATCGCACGCAGGCATACAAATACTCAATTACAGAAAGTTACGCTCAATTGTCACAAACCGTTAGAAACGCCTTGTTCTCCTATCATATCTGATCTCGCCTGAATTCCAGTACTAAAATTTTCCTCAAGTAATAACGAACAATATGATAATACTGTACAGAATACTGTAGACATTTACTGTATATTACTATACCAGACATGCCCGTGTATTTTGTGTCGCGTGATTCTAATATGTAGAATATATATCTGTATATAGTATTTCAATAGATAAAGTCCATTTGCAGGTATGTATGACAGCTTGACTCGCGTGACACCGTATCCCATAAGATGTCCAGTCTGTTTATCTTCTTACTGAACGCTATAGAACAAATATTTGTTCATCATTTTTACAGCTGTATTAATCGTCCATAAACTTAATTGTTTGCTGTATTTCATAAGCAGTGGAGCTCCGTACTAGAAAAGTCACTAAAGTAAGTAAGCCTACATGCATTATATTCTTTCGTTTAAAAAATTTAATTGAAACGATCCCACAGTTCAATTATTGCCGGTACATACGTAGATAAGCAAACGCATAAACCAGTGAATGCGTTGCAACTCAACAATTATGATACCATTTACGTAATCAATGATGACCAAGCGGATCAAGTACCCCTGTATAATTTTTATTATTGAAACCGCAGACATTTACTTCATAAGCAGACAGTAAAGAAGTTAAAAGATCACATAAAGCCAATGGCGAATTCTTCAGATCACCAATGATTAACCCGTTTGACAAGTTTTTTTTTTTCCATACAGCTGCATAACTTAAGGAAACAGCATGTTTCGAAATCTCCATCAGTAAGAAGTCGTAATACATTACAAGAGAAATTGCGAAATTGTCTTTTCTTTCATGAATATTTTAAACATGAATATATCTCATTCCGCAGATTGTGTTAGAAATGATGCTACAATATCGCGTCACTGAATAATATAGAATTCAATTATAAATACAATGCATCATTTGAATTCTGGTAGAACGGCATTATTAAAATACATGAGAAGCTGTTACCTGCTTCACAATTCCACGTTCAATAACCATGATGCAACGGGCAGTATAATAAATAGCAAACAAAAAAACACGTAAACAAAATTTATACGCGATTAAGATTATACAGTAACAACAGATTCATTACAATGACAGAGATTCAAAATTGCATCCCGGATAAAGAATGACCAAATAGCACTAGCTAGAGTTCAAGACATTATTGTATAGTGGTAAATAAATAAAAAAACTAGAAACGCTCGATGCTTCTACTGTCAGTGAGTTCCTGTCAGGAGAAACTCACTGCGCGGCAGTCTTATGAGTACTGAAAAGAATTGGGACTAACGGGGCAAATACTAGCGAGTAGCTATCCCACTGCTAACGTGCTACTACCACACTACTGAAGTGTCAGTGTAATGACAAGAAGTTTGGGAACGCTGAGCATTCAGTAAAGAATCAATCAGCGTGGCGGCATGATATTGTTAAAAGTGGGGTCATGGACTATTACTTATAAAATGAATAATTTACCGTTATTGAAAATTGGCACAAGCTATTCACCAACAAATGATTAAACATATATTAATGTACGTGTAAAATAAATATACATATAAAAAAAAATTCTTGGTAGAGTAATAATGAATTATTTATATATATAGCAGGATTAGCTACTTTGTCAGGAGTACGGTTTTTTCCATTTACAATCAGGATACAATTGTCAGGCTCGTTCGATTTGTAACTTACTCGTGATTTTCTTTTTTCGATTACTGCATTTCTGTCCTTCTCAACAAGCTCTTGGTAGAGAACATAATTATGATCGCCTGAACGCTTACGCCTCTTGCTGACACTACCGCGTCTTTCAATAATTACTCGCAAACCTTCGTCCAAATGCGTTTCCATGATATTCACATTATTACTGTTATCCATTCTTTTCGATATGCGTAGACTTCTATTTAAGACCAAACGCGGCTATCGTTGCTTATCTCTTACTAATGAAGCAAACTACTTCGTTCTGCAGCCTAGAGACCGCTTATTGATAGCAAATCTTATATTATTAATTTAAATATTGATGTTGAGGACACGAACTGATTTTTGTATGTATTCCTTCTTTGTTTAGTAATGCAGCTATTGAATGTACGTGATTTCGTATCGTTCAGTAATTTACGACTAAATAGAAAGAAATTTCGAGACGGGAGAAAAGAACCTCAGTGGAGACAAATTTTTGATAAGAAATTCGAATTTTTCTAAACCTCTGTTAAACGATTGTAAAATTTTAATTAATTGGTCCCATATAATATTCATGGGATTGATTGATTCCTGCTGATATTTCTAATGCGTATTATTTGATTAAGCTGTATAATTAATTAAATGATTTTTTATGCCATTTACGATAGTGCAGTTTAAGTGCAGTATTTGTCTTCTGGACGCAACGTGTGTAAGCGCCTTACAAAAGCGAACCCATCAATTATGAAGAGGCGTTATCATAATTCGGAGTTTAATCCTCTTAGAAAGCTGTAGTTAATCGATCACAGC
>JARPRG010000625.1:94998-173054 GCA_031001745.1 Hartigia nigra | reverse complement strand
ATCCTCCGAGTGATCTGAAAACAAGAGAAAAGCGTCAACGGATCAAAAGTAGACTGAATGTTTCAAAATTTCCTAATATATTATTCGCAGAAAAATAATTGATAAGCAGTTTACGATTAATCATATTAAACGGACGAGTTCTGAATGAATGTAATCGGACTACAGATTGATCTCATCTACAAGTACTAGTCGTTTCGTTATCAGAATCCTTGATATCTGAGCATATAAATATCACTGATTTTTTAAGTATTTTAAAAATATCTTTTTTATTCATTTTTCTTCCATGTCTATCTTTCACTTATTGAATTAAGGCCAGTCTGCTTTCATCGTGTCTCTGAATCAGCAGCACAATATGCTTATTTATGCGTGACAAATATTGTCGAACATTTCTTAAATATTTTACACACTGATTCGCCCACCACTGCACTTGTTATCGTCTCTCAGGTCGTTGGTATTCAGCTGCAGGTACGAAAGACAAAGATGCGACGTATGTCTGAGATTATTCCGACTTAAGAGACTCAGGGACGCGGCCTTGTTAAAGTAATCTCTTAGCTTTCGAATGAAATCAGTAAGCATATAAAAAATACGGCACTCCTGCCATTTTGCATGGAATTGAAAAAATGTAAAACAAAAAATAAGAAACTAATATTTGCCAGACTCTTTAATGCAGAACAGTTCCTTAATTCGTGTCTTCAAAAAGTGGGTCATGTATCAATCAGACTTCCCTTTAGGAAATTCACTTTAGACCAAGAGTGTCGAGTCTAAATAATTAATAATAGTAACAGCAATAGGGCGTTCAATAAATCTTTACAAGAGAGAATGAGCACGGTCATAATGAATGTAATTGACAAAAATGTGATACTCTATCTAAGAGACACTAACATTTAATTGTATGATTAAGTAAACTGTACTGGTAGGATTTTCTTTTTTTCTTAAAATATATATTAAACTGAGACTCACCATGGATCTCCTCCTCAATCTTTTTATTTTCCTTTGCCATGGTAGTCTTTCTAGTCTAGCCGATGAAAGTACCTTCTTCCCTTTCCACCTTCTTGCATTCGCATCAAGTCCCCGACTGATCGATCTTTTACAACTGACCCCATATCACGAGTAATATCAGGTTATCATCTGTTTCATTTGCAATAAATCACACTCAATGGACAATCGCTTTGTAATGTATCTTTATCTTGTCACTAGATGAGCTTCAAAATATGATAAGAATTTCCCAAGAGATATTTACTGCCAGCGAATTTTTATTTATGATACAAAATTAACTTTGCCTTTTGGAGTTCTTTAACGGAAATTGAAAAAAATATATTACAAATTAAATAGGACAATTTCAAATGTTTGTAACGTTTGACCGAAGTAAGTCATAGTTCTAAACATTTGAGTTTGATGGATTAAAATTCCAGTGATTAATGACTTTTTTTCCAAGTTTTTAGATAATTGTATCAAATTTTTAGATACTGTTCTTTGAGATATACGTTTGTGATGTTGATCGATTATATTAATCTTATTCTTACAGTTATAGTTGTCGTAAATTAATATAACGATATCAGGTACGACAAGGCAACAATGCGTTGATAGGTGACATTGATTAGATTAGATAATTGTTATTTAAAATTATTAATGTAATCTGTGTCTACATATGTTCATCTTGTTAATGAAATGTAGCACGTATCAAAAGCTATCATTCAACTACAAAAGACTAAGATGAAAGAGTTCAACTTAGAACGAGTTCGTTATATACTTCGTTAACAGTTATATTTAGGATCTTTAAAGCGAGCATTCAAAAAATATGAAAAATAAGAAAAATGGGATAAACTTGATCTACCGTGGTACCCTTTTTGAAAAATGTCCACACTTCACTCTAGGAGTAATGGAGACTTCCGATAGGCCACATATTCCACCATTGACCAAGGATGGTTTAATTAAAGGATATTTCTCTTGGTTCTCTATGGCACTTGAGTCAGCTTCCAGGACAACAAAACTGTACCTTTTGACCATGACAGCAAAAAGAACCATATTGATCAGAATGAGAGCGGCAAACAGGAAGAATTCGTAGGCCTACATCAGTGATAATTCTTCCTATTAGTATCTGATCCTATGACTACTTCCATTAGAATCAATACACGCAAAACCTACTTGACTCCTGAACAGACGCGCTTGAGTTACGATAATGACCATTAAATTTCCAAGAGCCACGCTGACGTACCAAGCAGCTATCGTCACAGTTTTCATACTGTTCGGTGCCTGTTTGTGCCCGCAATATCAGTCGTTAACTCTAAGCACAAAGTTTATTCACCGGTTAGAGTAAAGTACCTGAGTGAAGGAAAACTCCAGTCCTGAAATAGCGAACATCACTTCCGCTATTGATATCAGCAGATATTGAGGAACTAGCCAAAGCATGTGTATCTTGTTTGCTGGAGTCATCGTGAATATTTTATGAAACTAAAAAAGAAGAGAGACTTTTCTAAGTCTTTGAAAACGGTTTAATCTATTATACGTGTTATTATTTTTCTATAGTTATTTTTCATACCGCTATCAGCCCGTTGTGTTCTCTCAGTATCAATAAATAGACTGCGCCAAGTTCCAAAAGAATAGATGATTTGTATGTTTCATCAGGATCATCACGACTTCGTATTGTGTATTGGATTCTGTTGAAATTATACTCTTTTAACTTTTTACATACGATACTGATGCACTGGTACAGTATATTACTTAGGTTCGTACAGGCCTGGTTCAAGTTCCATGTAGGTGGATTCACAGAAAAAATTATTGTCAGGTACAAAATACTTGTCTTGTAATCCATCACTGCTTTCAAGAGTAACCGTCACGTTTTTCAACGTTTCAGAGTCTCGGATAAAGACAACTCTACATGATTATCGACATTAATGCTTATCCTATGAATTGATCGTTTTGATCAACTAACCGAAGTTTTGGTCGACCACTCAAGGATTTCTTGAACTCGTCTGGATCTGTTTTAAAGAGATGCAAATCTTTTCCTATTAAACCAACAATCAGAGTATTTACCTGATATTCAGAGGTATTAATGGATGTGCTCAAGGTTGGATTTGCTAATTGAACATCCCAGCATTGAGGCGTAGTTACTAAATACAAGTCGTATTTAGTTAAATTATTGGCAGTCACGTTAAAGACTTGTCTCAGGCCGGAATTTAAAGTAATAGTTGAATCAAATGGAGCGAGAAATCCAACATCACACTGCAGTGTATTAATGAAGTTCAGAGTAGATTGTCCTTTGTCAGGTAGAACAGGATACGTTTCCTATATATCCAAAAATGAAAATCTTATATAAAGTCTTTAAAAGAAACACATAAAGTTTCTAGAATTTTATCGCGTCCTTGGTACCTCTAATTTTAATTCCAATAATCCACTCGTAATAAAAGCTAAGCCAGCAAACACTCCGCCAACAATCATTCTTTTTAATGGTGAGCAAAGCATTTGCAAGTTTCCAAACCAGGGATAAATGAGTTTATCGAATAGAGGAATCAATAGTAGGACGATGGCTGGGTTTATGACCTATCGATAAGATGCATAATCATTATTTGAATAAAGAAAGTAGATATTATAGAAAAATGATGATCTAACAGAATTTCTAATTGAGATTACTATTGCATAACTCAAATGTTTCAATAGTTTATCTGGAACTTAGATTTTGCCAAGGTAATATACATTTTTACCAAGCACAAAAACAGTTATTGATAAAAGAATAGTATTAACAGATAATATTATGACCTGCATTTGATCTGGTAGCATTTGAGTGCCGAGGAATGCTCCATTCATCCTGGAGGCTTGAAAAGTCCACCTAGAACCCTAATGAAAAAAACTTGTGTTAGCGTTACAATTTTAAAATTTATTTAAAGAGCATACCTGCTGGTCGAACAGACTCCAAAATAAAGGGAGTGGAATATAGAGAAACAAAATAGCAAGAACAATTTTAATATCCATTATTAGTTTTGAAGAATATTTATCATCTGCATAATCTAACCAGTGGCTGGCTACTCTTGAAGCTCTATCAACACTCATTTTCTTTTTGACAGCGTACTACGGTTGTAAAATATATTATTTTTAATTCATATAGTAGTGCATTTATTAAATTGTATCTTATGAAACTTACAAAGATACAGTTAATGAATTTCAACATGATATTCTCCTTAGGATACTTTAAACGGTATAACGGCTTTCCTAGCAGGAACAAAACTAAAATATATGTTTAGCAAAATATAATGAGACTATGCAAGTTAATAAGATTGCGACTGTTGTGATATGTACATAGTGCAGTGACCATCAAGGCTGCTGGGAATCCAAATCCCAATGCGTAGCAAGTATCATCTCCAAAACAGGTAAAAGCTTCTCTAAGAATGGGTATGAGAATCATCCCAACGAATCCACCAAAATTAATAGTGAAGTAAAAGAGAGAAAAAAATTGCTGGAGTTTTTGTTGTTGCTGTGGTAAATGAAATTGATCTCCACCGAATGCAGCTACACAGGGTTTTATACCTCCTGTACCCCAAGCAATTAAAACCAAACCGATATAAGTCATTTGTCTAAAACGAATAATAGAAATATTTATTTATAAAAAAAGAAATATAGACTTGATAAACCTATAGAGAGACTCCTGAAATTGATTATGAAGTGGAAATTCCCACTTACATTGGCCAAAGAGATATTGGTGGTGTCGCAGCAAAACACATTAAAATGTTTCCAATTGCGTATATGACAGAGAAGTATAATATAGTCCTGCAAATGTTATTTAATATTAAATATATTTTCTGCATCATGCTCGACATGGTCCTAATGATTACCTGAAACGACCTAAATAACTATCAGCAAGAATTGCACCTACGACTGGTACAAAGTAGCACAGCATAATAAAAACATGATAAATAACAGTGGCTCGATTCTCATGAAAGAGTAAAACGTTCCTCAAATATAAAGAAAGAATAGCTGAAAGAGAAAACGGAATCATGGTAGCCTAATCTTAATCGTAATCCTATATGAATATTAAATATTTCCTAAGGAACTCACTTCTTAGACCACAGAAGGAGAACCGTTCGCAGAACTCGGTGGCAATTATAAGAAAAATTGATCTTGGATACTTAGAATGATCCTGAAGCCATGAAAAAAATGTAATAGCATGTTACATAATATGAAAAATAGTAATAAAATAATGAAAATAAAAATATTGCGTTCCAAGTTCTTATCTTGCAAAACCCGCTGCCCCTTCTATACGTTTAAAATGGTTACCCTTGGGATAAGACGAAGGAGATGCTATAGTCAGTCGATAATAACGAACTAATAATTTCAAGAATAAAATTCTTTATCATCGGTAGGCGATGCCGACCGTTGGAAAATCATTTCTAAAGATTCGAAAAGTCAAGATAGGAACGTAGTAACGTAAAAAGAGGAAGGCAGAGAGCGATGCAGACGGTAAACGGTCTCAGGTCTATAAAAGTTGTTTCGAAGAAGAGAGAAAATCTAAAATAAAGCAGATAGACAAATTCTACAAGGAAACTTGCTGATTTTGGCCCGGCGTGAGGAAGATCTTTGGAATCGCCAAGACACTCGTACATATCTAATCAAAATAAATTTCTAGTGAAATTGAAAGAAGGTTCAGGAATATCTGGATCAGTCTCGATTGAATAATGTCATATTCGTGCGAACAATAAATGATGGGTTATGTGTACAAATAAAACAGGTCGACGAAATCGAGCGAGACGAAACTCGCAGAAATCACAGGGGTACTTGCAGAAGTATGAACAAATTTGAGAAAGCATTATCGGTTTCGGTTTACATTTCTTGACGTGTTATACTTTTATAATCTTTATTGAGTTTCTTTAAAATACTCTTTTGTAAGGCTTGAGGTTCTTGACTGATATCTTACTGTCACAGAAGAATACTTTTAATTACGTGTTGTCTTCGATTTGTGTCTGAAACGTTATACTTAGAAATATTAAGGATGGGATTTGAAGTGAATCGTTTCCAAGGAGATGTCGACGAAGAATTGGTGTGTCCTATTTGCTCAGGAGTACTGGAAGACCCTGTTCAGGTATTGCTTAATATGTCTTTTTTCAATCTACATACATTCTGTGTAATGATATATTCTGATGGGTTAAGACAATATCACAAGAATTCTGAGGACTGGTAGGTGAGCGACATGTTACAGGCTCCAGTATGTGAGCATGCCTTTTGCCGGGTATGCATCAATGAGTGGATCAATCGACAGCCTACGTGCCCTTTGGACCGAACACCAATCACATCGGCTCAACTTCGACCAGTTCCAAGGATACTACGCAATCTCTTGGCAAGACTCTGCATCACTTGTGACAATATCGTTTACGGATGTCAAATTGTGGTGAAACTGGATAGTCTGGAATCTCATTTGGAGGAATGCGAATATAATCCAAAGAGACCAATGCCCTGCGAGCAAGGCTGCAGCCTTATAATTCCAAAGGATGAACTCAAGGACCACAACTGCGTCAGAGAATTACGTAGCCTCATTCAATCTCAACAACAGAAGCTTAGTGATATGAAACGTGACCTCAGTGAGCAACAGTTTCAAATTAATGAACAAAAACGCGAAATACACCTATTAAAGGATTTCATGCGGGCCATGAGAGTCTCGAATCCAGCAATGAGAGCAATCGCAGATCAGATGGAACGTGATGAGGTGGTACGGTGGTCCGCTACATTACCACGGGCTCGTGTCACTAGATGGGGAGGAATGATATCGACACCCGACGAGCTTCTACAGGTAAATCATTACATTCTTTATAAGATATACAATAAGATTCTCCTTATCAGATTGACACAGATTGTGTGATATCCTGTTTCAGACTATGATCAAAAGGACCCTTTCTGAGTACAATTGTCCCCCACATGTCATCGACGAGCTAATGGAAAATTGTCATGAAAGAAAGTGGCCACCAGGTTTAAATTCCTTGGAGACGAGACAGAATTCCCGACGTCAGTACGAGAACTATGTGTGTAAACGCGTTCCTGGAAAGCAGGCCGTCTTAGTCTTGCATTGTGATAATACTCATATGCCTGAGGATATGATGGTGGAACCAGGATTAGTGATGATCTTTGCTCACGGTATCGAGTGAGAGAGATCCTAATATCTCTTGCTAGATCAAGGAATTACGAAGATGCTAGTGCGGATGCTACGAGTGGAAACTCCGCTTATTGGCCTCGGAGAGAATGGGAGTAAATCGTAACAATCCAGGTACCTGTTTACTGCGACCATGCGTCTTCCTCAAGATTAAAAGAAACACGAAGATTACTTATCGATATTCTCTGCTTTCCATCGTCTTCATGGCTGTGACTTTACGAATCCTTATTGTGAATCGGCTTCACCTCGTAATTCCTGTTTCTTAAAGAAGCTCTCTTTCGATTGAGATTCCAAGAAAATGAACAGCGCCAAACAACAAAAATTACATTACCGAAGATTCATGGTTTTCGTACTTTTTTTTTTTTTAACAAAGTGTATAACGCAATTTTCGTAATACGAGAACGATCAAGACTGCATACTTTTAGTGACGTACGCTTTTGTTTATTGTCTTTAATAAGTTTGAAAAAAGTATTTGATGATTGACTTTGATTTCGCAAATACGCGCCTCGCAATTTCTGGGACTCTGGATACACGAAACACATGCGTATACATGCATATATAAATATAGATATTTTTTATTACTACTTTCCAAGAGACTTTTACGGGATTTCTTTAAATCGTACTAAGTTTGAGAAGGCACAAAATACAGAAAAACTTTCGTAAATGATTATCGATAAATGTGGATTGTGTAAACATTTAGGTAACCTCGTGCATTTAATTAATAGTAGCGATTAATCCTTTTGCTCATATCCCCGACTTGTACTTGCAAATAACGACGAAAGAGCGGCCGGATTAATAGCTTAGAACAATGATAATTAGAGGAAGGAAATAAAGAAAAAGAAGGAGTATAAAGTTTGGAACTGTGCGTGCCTGAGCCTAGAATAATGAAGGAACGTATTTCCAGTTTCCGTGAAACAAAGGAAATAAAAAGTAACTAAATAATAAGACGCAAAACAAGATATCAGTTGCACAAAAAATTCCTAATCCCACAGACGTCCCAACTGACTACTGCTGAGCTGACCATTTGTATCCCATTTTTCGCTCTACCCATAAGCTTTAAAGTCACCAATAGTAGCGCCCGTATGCTTCTACGAACGGCTGTTATTCCAATTAAGAGAATAATTATTTTGTTATATAATTATTAATATATATTATAATTCCGTGACCAATTCGTTTCTTTAAGATGAGCATTTAAGACTCCCGTAGATTCCGATTTAACGTAACCGTAACATTTACGTGATGACGTACAACCGAAAACAAACATGAAAATCAATAGAAACAAAAATACAAGTAAACGTACATTTAAGGGCCACTACGAATCAATTGTGAATGCACAATAGTACGGTTTAATTGTGACGCGTTATGTACAGCGTAAATATGGATGAATATTTCTTTTACTCTTCCCCTTTATACAGCTTCGAACAGTATCGTTATTGACATATTGTTTGCGACGAAAAACGCCGTTTAATAAACTAGCAATAAAGTACACCGAGGTCCTTTAATTCCTTTAAGCAAGCAAAATAGATATTTTAAAAGATTACAAATTCAAATAGGAAGTCAATTTAACGCAGAACAAGGTTCTAGGAAAACGAACGTAAAATATATCATTTATTTCTTTTTTTTTTCTGAGTCTTACATAGCATAGATTTCTTCTTTAATTGTTCTCGATGTTTGCTTTGGTTCTTTATTAAGAATTCTCAAATGAATTATGTAACTGCCAATGGTTTTTATATCGTTGGACAAACATT
Organism: Hartigia nigra; assembly: GCA_031001745.1. NCBI lineage: Eukaryota > Metazoa > Arthropoda > Insecta > Hymenoptera > Cephidae > Hartigia > Hartigia nigra. The sequence continues at coordinate 164,174 of JARPRG010000625.1, read as the reverse complement.
GGCTGTTACGTGGCCATTGATCCGTTCAGGATCTAAACTTATGTGCTTACGATTGATCATAATATTCTTTATACAACCAACATACTGAGCGTGGGACGTGCTGCCGCGCACTCTACGGCTAAGCAATGGATGACCTCCTACAAATATTGGATGCCTGGACAAAACTCCTGCTGTATTTTTACCACCAATTCCTGTAGGAGCGGATTTGTGATCAACTGACAATAGAACCGTGTTCTTTTGCTTGACGGCTGAAAACGTAAGAAAAAGAATTATTTTTAATCGCATAGAATTGATTAATAAGAACTATAAAATCTTGAAAAACATGTAATAGTTTCTGTTATTTCTACGTACCACGAATATTGTGCCAGTTGCCATCGCACAGTGAATTTGGCTCTGTAGGCTCAAAAGTAGTTTCTATTGGGCCCTTGGCAGTCTTCACCAAGAACTTGATGGTACCATTGATCATTTCTAGGATCAAGAAGTCACGCTTGCCATGGACAGACAGCAGGTGACCGGAAGCTGCTCTTGGTTTTATATCCATTTGGATATCCACCGTTCTGCCCACGATAAATCTATCTACTGTAATTATTTATAACATTATAAATTTGATTGCTGAATAGCTTTAATGACACGATTAATGAATCGTCAGGATATACTTACTCGCTCTGAAGAAGTTACTTCCGTTTCCAGGGTAAAAGAAGATTCCTGGCTCCACGCGTTTCGAGCATGGAATTACTCCGACTTTCTCAGCTGGTTCACCAATCGGTTGTCCATTCATCATGAAGTTGCCAATGCATCCATTGAACGTTTTGTTCAGCCCCTAGAAATCCCAGCATACAGAATTAATACATCAGCTTATTGGAGTTAAATCTTCTTTGATACTGACAATGGTGGCGTGAACATGATTGGATCTTTCTGGAGTAACTCCTCCGACAAAGAATGGTGGATTCACATTGATCGTCGTCGTGTGACCTTCAGATTGACCGGATATTGGTGAGAATTCATCAATAATAAGTTCACCGTAGCTTCCCTTGCGTTTGAAAATAATGGTATGCCAGTGATTATCATTTATTCTGTTTTTACTAGTGATCAGAGCTGGCCCACTGCCACAGTCAAATTTATAATTGACCTATAAAGCATTAAAATATCAATTAGAATTCAGAATCATGAAACTTTGGGAAATATGCTTTTAAGATTTTTTTACCCTTCCATCTTCTATGTAAAGGGCGATCAAGTCTTGTCTGTTCAAGTCAGAACTGTAGAATATGATACCATCATCAGCCATAGTCTTTATGTTTATCTGGAAGGCATAGTCATTCTTGTACCTTCCGTTGAGAGTTTTGTATTCTAATTTGCTGTGCTTTGCAGTGCCTACAAAAATGCATAATGATTATCAGCTAGAAAAAGAAAAACAGAGTTAAATGAACTTACCGAATCTCCAAGCATTTTCCACGTCAGGGTCATCTGCAGGATAGTGAGGTAGACGACATTGATCAACAGTTGGTGGCGGAATAGGCTTAGCCGTTGTAGTTACAGGCTTCTCGGTAGTAGTCGTAGTAGTGGCATCAGTACTCATCGAACCAGAAGGATCAATATTTACCCTACCTTCAATTATAGGTCTGCCGTCGTACTCAGCCTCAACATCGACGTTAATGACATCTGTAAAATATTTTATTGAAAACTTTTAGGATCTCGCAATGATTTTTTCATCATTATTGGAATCCTAAACAATCTCACCGGCACTAGGATTTTTCCTGCAATTGGCTACTCCAATTCTAGACACTAGTATTAATAGAAGAGTCACTCGGCAGATCATGACTGCTATTCAACCACTTACAGAGATACACTGACCGACCCTCCTTTCTGACAATCGCTATTGTCTTACTCTACGGAGTCAAAGTTCATTCCCTAATCTCAAGCTAATTACCAGCGGCCGTATTCGTTAGAGCAAATAAGAACTTCTGAGTTTCATAGTTAGGAGAATATACTGTCCCATGAGAAGGGTAAAGGTTTTTATGTGTTTGATTCTCGATAAGTAAAGCTAATTTTAAACTCTTTCATGGAATTAATCTACGGCTAATGATTGTACCATATAAATGACTACTCACTGGTTTGTGTTGGTGCCATAGTTACATTGTCCAATCCGACTGTTGGAGCTGGAGGTGGCCAATTTGGTATAGGTTCAATAACGAAAGGAATTGCTAAAAAGTACACAAAATACATTTAGAGATTTCGTTCATTGACTGTAGCCAATGGAATTGATTGATCGAGCATATTTACTTGGTTGATCACCACCCTTGCACTTGCCCAGAACACTGTACGGTCTTTCAGTAGTATTGGCAAAGTTTATTATAATTCCATTGAGCGTTGTATCACCTATGCAACCTGCAAACGGTGCAGAAGAAGCAGGACCATCCTTAGAGACACTAAATGTACCTGGCAGTCCACCGATGTACAGATTTCCATAAAGGATATGCAACGGAGGTGGTGCAGAATCTGTACTGTAATTTTCTGTGTCATCAATATCCAATCTGAGTGCATTGTCATCGTGCGTGGCAGTGACAACGTGCCACTCGTTGTCATTGAATTTCGTGCCAGCGTCACTAGTCCTAAGTTCTTCCCCTTGATCTCTGAAAGACAATAGACCATTCACCAGTGACAGGGAACTGCTAGCCGTTTGATCTGAATTCGTGGCGTAGAAGATCAAGCCATTGTTGGCTGCAGTTTTGAACTTCAAATTGATTTGCATGAAATTTGGTATCGATATGTTAGGCCATCTCACATAGCCCGGCTTGTTCTCTTCGAAGGAAACTAGGCTGGCAAACTGAAATCGGATATAGTATTGTTTAAAAATATGATAAGAATTTTCTCATTGTATTCAGTACGACAAAGGATGTTTCTAATGCTATAGACTTACTCGAACTGGACAGCCTGGCATTACACCAAATGCCTGAATGTTTTTACTGAGATCTATTTCATTTTCTTGTATGGAAACTTGATCTATGCAACCCTCGAAGCCAGATTGTCTCTGCACGTTCTGTCGACTTGGTGGATATCCGCCGAAGTAGATGTGATCTGGTAATGTCATAGTCTTACTGTTGCCAGGAACTTGACCTCCGACCACCATCTTAGTATCTATGTACAGCACGCCATCCTTGTCCTCCCTAAGTGCATTCAGAGTATGCCAGACTCCGTCGTTGTAGCGGTCAGGGGATCTTAGGGTAGCTTCACCTTCGCCAAGATTATATCTATAGAGTACATGGCCATTTTGCATTTCCAGAGACAAGAATGTCTTGTCTTTGCTCATCAGGAATATCAAACCATCCTCAGCGAATGTTTTGAAGTCCAGTTTTATGGCAATCTTCTTGTTGTCAGATGTAATTTTTGAAATCTGTTTACTCAAAATTGCATAACCATTGCCGTCGAACCAGAAGCCTGTGCTGGGTTTCAAATTTATTAACTTGTCTCTTTCAATGGCACCTTGCTTGTTATTCTCACCATCGACAAAGTTCCAGAACGACACTGGTCTGTCACCAATCACTAATTCTTCCATTTCACCTTCGAATGATGACGAAGTGACAGCATTCTGAATTTGGAATGAGGATGGATAGCCACCTACGAACAATTTTGATTGTTCCTGATCCAAATTGAAGATGGAATATGATCCAGGAAGAACTTGTTCCTTGACAAATTCTTTATCTTTGCCTTTTCCTACCTCCTCGCGTATTATTAATTTAACGTTCTTTCCTGTACGGTCTACTATTACCTGTCGCCATTCGTTATCAGAAACAAACTTATTGCTTATGATTTTTTCAGGACCAGATCCCAGATTCACTATTAACACTGGATAACCATTCTCGATGAGAAGAGCCATGAAGTCATGAGTTTTCGTTCGTGGAAGATTCGTCTTTTCCTCGTTTCCAAGATAAAGCAAGAAACCGTTGGTCTTGTTGGTTCGGAAGTACGTGGAGATCTTCGTGGACGTCGCCAGAAGAGGTAGATTCTCAGGATTCTTAAGTTCCAGAGTCGTGTTCCTGTAGAAAGTGAGTCCCGTCTTGAATCTGTCAGCAAGTTCTCTGGCATTGGCTATTTTATTCTTGAGATATTCAATCTTGTCGCGCAATTCATTTCCAGTACGATTTATCAGTTTTTGTCTGTCACTCAAGTCACCCAACAGGCTTGTGATATTTGGTATAATTGTACTAACGGAAACCAATTGTTTATTGGCCTGAGAAATGTCTCTGTTCGAATCAGCACTATCCTTGGACAATTGTTTAGCGTCCTTCAAGTCATCAGGAATCTTGTTCACTATCCCGTTCATATTATCAATTGCTTGTTGAATAATTATCTTTGCTTCCTCTGCATTTTTAGTAAATGCATTAACCACATCTGATGAAGATTTCACAGGAATGTTAGTGAGAGCTTTTTCAATGCGATCAAGCGCATCTTTGTTCCATTGGTTCTTTCTTGATATATGATATGTCTGATTTTGAGCTTTCTGAAGGTCTGCTTGTAGCTGTCCTTCGGCCTTATTTAGAGCATTCCTGGCAGATTCCAAAAGATCTAGACAACTGTTCCTGGCTACGAGAGTCCTTTCTTCAATACCGTCTGATAGTTCTGTGGCATTGCTGGCAGCCTGCTCTGCATCCTCAGCAGCCTGTCGTGCCTGTTGTATAGTTTCTTCGATATCCTTGTAAGCCGAAACAGCACGCACCGCCGTCGTGTTCCTGGTATCGGTTAAAACATTGTCCAGTTCCAAAGAATGCTGATAAAGCAAGTCTGCATGTTCCTTGGCTTTCTGAACAGGCTCTAGGACATCAACGAGCATTTGATCGTTGGATGAGATAGTTTCGTTTAACTTGCGTCTAGAGTCCTGGCCGATGTTCTTCCCCAGGGCGTCTATATTGTCCAGAGCCTCATCCAGAAATTTCGAAGCGTTCTTGTTAAGCTGTTCGCCCGCTACCAGATCCTCTTGAATTTCTGTCGTTGAATTCTTGACAACATCGAAATTACCTGTCTCTGTTGCTAATCTGTTTTCATGGTTAAGTCTCTCGACGTTGCTTGCCAAGTCTTGAGCTTTATTAGTAATACTGTTTAGGTCATCGATTTTCGCACTAAAGTTTTTCACCTTGTCGTTCAAATCCATAACAGTAGAGCTTAAATTGCTCACTGGGAAATTATATTTTTGCATTTCAGATATCAAAATATTGGCTTCCCCTGATCCATCGATGGCCCTATCTCTGAATTCCGTGAAAGAGACTTCCTGGATCTTCTTCAAGATATCCTTGGCTTCCTTGAGAGCACTTTCTACCTTTGCTCCGGTACCATGTTCAATGTTTGACGCGAGTGATTGGACCTCCATTATGATGTCGTTCACAAGTGCAATTTCACGCACCACATCCTTCTCAAGATTGTTCATATCGTTAAGTGTCTTCTCAGCTCCCGTCTTCCACTTGATACTATCCTCAGCAACATATTCGGCCCTACGTTTCTGATTCGCAGCCTCTTGATCGAGTCGCGAGATCTCTTGTTGTAGCGGCAGGAAGTTCACTCTTCTAGGATCCAACAGCTCCACTTCCGGATACAGTTCGTTAACAGTGTCATTGATAAACTTCAGTCGTTGATTGGTGAAATAACTTTCAGCCACCTTGTTGAATTGTAAGGATACTGGTTGCAGCAGATTCTCCAGTTCATCGGTAACGTCGAGAAGATCGTGAACGCAAGTGTCGCACTCGTAGCAACCACTGCTGACACTAACCGCGTCCAGAATCAGAACGTATCTGTACGGACAATGATCACATTTCTCACCGATTACTCCAGGTAGACAGGTGCACTGTCCAGTGGTAGTATTACAAGAGGCGCCGACAGAGTATCCCGTGTTGCAGCCACAAGATATGCATCCATGAGGTCCATAATTCCAATATCCAGGAATGCACTGGTCACACTTTCTACCAGTGACACCAGGTTTACATCTGCACTGCCCTGTTTTGTCATCGCACTGGCTGCCCTCGGATGCCAATCCGCATTCGCAGGCCTTGCATCCGTCGCAGGAATCAAAGCCATAGTGATTGATCTCGCATCTGTCGCACTTGTCTCCTACGACGTTTTCCTTGCACAAGCACAATCCATTGTAACTGTCACACTCGTCCATTCCACAAGCGTCGCAGATACAACTCTGACAATCTTTTCTTTCGACAGCATCGCCAAAGAATCCTGGTGCACAGAGATTGCAAGCCTCTCCGTAGGTATTATTCAAGCAATGAAGACATTCTCCGGTTATGGAGTCACAGGCGCCTATCTCGTTCGTGTCTATGTTACCGGAGCACTCGCAGGGTCTACAATAGTTATTACGTTCGTCAGGTTTCCCATAATAGCCCGCGGCACAGACTTCGCACCTGGCTCCATAATATCCTGGTAAACATTCGCAGCTAATTTTACTGCCTTCCTCATTGACCTCGCATCCGGTGGCGAAGTTGTTAGAAGCGTATGGCAGAGGACAGGCACATATCAAACAATCCGAGGGTGTACCTACAGTAGCGTTACCGTAGTATCCTTGTTCACAGAATTCACAGTGATCTCCCGTTGTACCGTTCTTACAGTTATGGCAAATTCCAGTTTTGACATCGCATGTGTCAGCATGATTATTACACTGACAACGCACGCAGTAACCCCCGTAGGGTCCAGATTCTACTCTGTAATATCCTGGTGCACATTCTTCACAGGATAGACCCTGATAGTTTGGTGGACATTGACATTGCTCTACGCTGTGTGTCAAGACGCTGTTTGATATGTAATCTTCAGTGGTGATATCGAGCGTCGCGTAGGATAAGGTTCCTACTAAACTAGGCTTCCAATAAGTCGCTCTGATGTAAATACCACTTAGGTTTTCCAGTACGACCATTATCTGTTCTCTCGTTGCTGGGCTACGGTTCAACGTGACGAACTTTGATTCAACGATCTCAACAGCTGCGCGGAAATTTGTGAAGGATGGTGGTTGTTCATCTCCATAGTGAAGGAGGTAGGTGTCAGCACCATAGAGTACTAAATCTGGTCCAGCTACGGCATTGCCGAATGGTCCTGTGCTGTAATGTACTGTATAGTTGATGTAACCACCATAAGAGCTCAATTTCTTTCCAAGATAGCTTCTAGGTGCTGAGAAGTATACTACGTTGTCAATCGTGTCATCGTTCGTTAACCCAACGACTATAGTGGTGTCGTTCACATCCTGAGGTAGTGTTTCCAACGTACTGACGTTGCCAGTCTTATCATTGATATATACGACGTCCCAATCAACCATATCGAAAACGTATGATCTGTATAAATTGGCCGAGGCGCAGCGGGTTGTCTTTCCAAAGCAGAAACACTTGGTGCAGCCCTCCTCGTTGTTTTCCTGAATATTGAAGGTACCCTCCTTGCAAATATCACAGGCTTGTCCTTGAACATTAGCCTTGCAATAACATTCCGCCGTTTTCTGATCGCATATGTCATACGTTGTTCCTCTGATGTCACAATCACATTTCTCACATAGTGGAAATTGTGAGAAACCAGCCAAGCATTTGTCGCATTGACGACCCACTACGTTATCTCTGCATTTGCAGCTACCGGTAAGAAGATCACACTGAAGATCGCCTCCTTGGACACCCTGAGGCGCGCAGTTGCACTCCTCGCAACCGATTATGGGATGGAATCCATATGTTCCTGGTTCACATTGATCGCAACGCTCCCCTGTCACCCTAGGAGGACATATACAAGCACCAGTCTCTTGTTCACAAATTGCTGTGCTTGGACAATTGCATGGTCTGCAATTTGGAAAGCCGTAGAAGCCAGTCTTACAGATCTCACAACGTCTACCTATGATGTTCGGTTTGCAAGGACACTGTCCGCCGAATTTCTCACATTCAAAGCTTCTTGTACCCTCTATGTCACATTGGCAAGGCAATGCGCCGTTGTTGTAATTTGTCGTTAGCGAAAATATTGAATCCCTGCAGAAACTTTCGTCAGTGACATTTATGTGGAAATGATTGTTGCCACATTTTTTGATGAATTCCTTAGTTTGGTCGAATTGGATTTTCTTGAGTAACTTTTCACTATATTGATCGGTTGGTATGACCAGGATATAATCTAACCAAATACTGTTTCCTGTTGTTTCCTTGAAGTTGATGTCGAAATTCTCAACTAGTTGAAACTTTGTATTGCCATCAGGTTGACGGATGATACTTCGACAACCACTGTTACTGGGACAGTGAGGTACCGGCACTTTAGCCTCGTAGGATTTACCATTTTGTACAAGGACGTCAAGTTCAAACTGTGGATGATCTGGCTGGAAGTATTGTATGACGAATACGTATTCACCAGGTTGGGGTACCTTGCCAGGAACATCTACAGACGCATCCACGTTATTCAGATGTATTAATTTTGTACTGTTATCGTAAATGCCGGGTGGTCTGCTTCCTATGTCCAAAACCTCGTTACTGGTCTCAAATTCGATTTTTTTAGAGTCTGCAGCCGCTGGGAAAATTCCCTGGACGCATTTGCCATTCTTTCTGACACATACGGATTTTGGACTGATGTAATCCAAGGACCAGCGATCATATGGAATGGCTACCACAGAATTTATAGCTATCTTAGCTGTTTCTGCACCAGGTTCACTAGTAAGGATGAGTCTGATGTAATCATTTGGTAAATTTAGAACAGCTACCTTTCCGTACCTGTCAGTGACTACTTGCCTACAAATACTAGTATACTTGCAAGGATACAAAGTGGCTTTACCTTTCTCAATATCGCTTGCTTCAACGAGTATAGTAGCAGTGTCGTACTCGTCCTTTGAAGTGATGTAAGTCACTAATAAAACGTACGGTCCAGGATTAGCAACCTTGAGATCGAATTCTATATCTTCTTGATTTTCATTGATCAAAGGAAGCCGTGCGTCGCCAAATTCATTGAGCGTTTCTTCCTCTTGGAAATATTCTGATAATGGAATCCTAACATTGTTTCTGCTTACAAATCCATCTTCTCCCTGCACAGAATCAAATTGTGCCAAGCTGGGATAACCGTAGTGTCTACACAATCCTGTATATCCAATTTCACATGGTACATTAACGTCCTGGGTAAGGATCGTAGCCTCGTAATACTCTGAAGGAAGCAACACGAAGTAATCAAGAAGGAGACTCTTCTTGGTGGAAATGACGATACTCCATCGTCCAGGATTCATAACCATCGGCGAAGGTAAGTTACCCTGTGCACCAGCAACGGTAACAAATGCTGGTTTTGAGCTGGGCTTAAGCTGTACTTTAAACTTTTGTTCGCTCTCTGAAGGATTTTCTGGAATAATAGTAATAGAACCAAGGATTGGTTCATTGTTTGAATTTACATATCGAAGTACCATTCTGTACAGCGAAGACTTGTGGATGTCTACCAATTGAATAACTTCGTCCTGTAGTGCAGAAAATACAGCATATCCCTTCCAGGAGTATCCTGGGAACAGATCTTCAGCGAATCCATATCTCACGGGACTGTTACTCGGTGTCCTACCGTCCTCAACCTCATATTGAAATTGATGAAGCGTTGGGAAATAATGAGCCTTCAAAGGTTCTTCACAAGTAAGTCCAGTTACTCTAGGTTGACATAGGCATTGGCCAGTTTGTTTATCGCAAATTGAATTAACAGATCCACCTATGTCGCATCCACAATCAGAACATCCGAATAAGTTGCTCTCTTGCAAATCGTATGTGCCTTCGACACATCTGGTGCAAGCTCTGTCGGTAACACCGGGCTTGCAGATACATTGTCCGCTCTTGGTATCGCACTCTGCAATGCTACCAATCACTCCTGGAATATTGCATCTGCATTCTTCGCATCCCTGAGGATTCGTTTGCTGAAGATTCCAATAAAGAGGTTTGCACTGATTGCAAATACGACCTTCGACGCGCTCCTTGCATTGACAAAGCTCGCCAGGAGGTAAGGATCCACAGCCCAAAAATGTCTCGACAACTCCGGCGGGGTCGCAATTACATCCTTCGCAAGTTGGGAAGTTGTAGTATCCCTCTTTGCACTGTTCGCACTTATCTCCATCGAAGTTATCCCAACATTGACAGTGTCCTTCTGTGTCGCACGATACGCCAATCGATCCGTGAGTATCGCAGTTGCAAGCAATGCATTCAGGATACATATAATATCCAGGACTGCATTGGTCGCAGGTTCGTCCAGCAAAGTTTCCTAGACAAGAGCACTTTCCAGAAGCATCGCAACTGACTGAGGATGATCCAATGCTGCTGCAGTCGCAGGGTCTGCAATTTGGATAGCCATAGTAGCCACTACTGCATTGATCGCACCTGGCACCTCCGTATCCTTCTTTGCAGAGACAGTGACCATCAACCTTGTCGCAAACTTCAGATTCCGTACCGCGAGTATCGCAGTTGCAAAAGCTACAGCTTGGATAATTGTAATAGCCGTTCTCGCATATATCGCATTTTCTGCCACCGTAACTGTTCTTGCACACGCAATTCCCAGTAATAACATCGCAAACCCCATGCATGGCACCTAGAGGATTGCATTGGCACGATTTGCAATCTGGAAAGTTATAGTATCCCTCTGCACATAGGTTACAGTAAAATCCTCCATAGTTTGATTTACAGGGGCAGGAGCCGTTTATCGATTCGCAATGGTATCCATCTGTGCCATTAAGGAAACATTCGCATGGCCTGCAATTTGGATAACCAAAGTATCCATAGCTACAGGAATCGCAATCAGGTGAAGCGAACTCAGGTCGACATTCACATTTCCCAGTAGAATCTGCACAGTTTCCGGTAGAGTAGAAATAATTACAATTGCAAGGTTGGCATACATCGGTTGCATTCAAAGGTTTGTCTCTAGGTCTGTAGAACGTCGGCTTACAATGATCACAATTTATACCCTCTGTGTTGTCTCTGCAGTTCTGACAGATTCCACCACCTTCGTAATTACCATGAATGTCCAAAGAGAGGTGCTTTTCGTCAATCTCAGGATCGTATTCGCACTCATCCGAATGCCCGAAGCAGTTGCAAGGCTCGCAGGTGAATTTTTTGAATGCAGTGGACTGTCGCCATTTTTTCTGTTCAAATCCTTTGCAACAGGTTGCGCATTGTGGACCACACGTATTGTGCTGGCATCGGCAGACTAATTTCTTTGGTGTATTTGGATCTTGAATGTCACAGGTGTCCGCATGACCGTTGCACATGCACCTGCCTCCGATACTAATGTCCTTGATAGAATAAAAGTAGCGTCTTGTTACTGTAGGATCTTGTCTGGCTACAGACATCAAATGTCCCAAGAGATTTTTCGTCCTCAGAAAACGGAATCGCACGTTGGTTGCTCTTGTCCATTCTTGAAGCAGTGTGGAATTGAAGTAATGTTTGGCAGACGGTCGATTGTTCAAGATTGATATTGGAATTTCACCGCCTTCCAGTGGAACAATTTTTGAATACTCCGTTGTACATATTACACTATCGTCTCTAGTTATTGGTGTACGGGCGTCCACACCAAAATACGTAAGGCAGTCGTCGGTGGAATCCGAAAAATATTGCCAGGGTGACCAAGTTTTTCCGTAGTCCTTTGATTTCTCCAGAACCCAAAGTCCTGGTCTTGGGGAATTACCCATTCGAACGTAGACATAAGCCACGTGAAATTCCTATGAAAAAAATATCTTCTTCTCAGAGATTGACAATCTTTAAATAATGTATATTGTATTCAACGAGTTAATAATTTTGGATTCATGCAACAATTCAAAGCCTCGATAGAATCCGTTAAAAGAGTTTCTAAGGTCGGCAAACAATCAGGAAGGTGGTAATAAGAGATAATTGTTAGAAATAACGGTTTCGTTCTATCCGTATGGTTGACTAAGTTATATATTATTTATAAAAATAATTAAAATCTAATATAAATTAACTGGATACGAATGGTAGACTCGACTGATAACCCTTTAAAAGGGTTAACCTGAATATACCTGCGATGGTAAATGGACATTAGATATTTTGAATAATTTTTCAAATATATCTTTTAGAGTAAACGCGTCTTTGTATTATATAGCTATTCCTCACAGAGTCTAAAGGGCCTAGAAAAACCGACGAAGGGAACGCCAGATGTGCGCCACTCGACTTTCTGCATTCCCAAGACTCTCCAACACGTGTCACAAGGCATATGACCACATTGGCCTAAGATTTTTCAGAGCTTATTTCAGTGTCCTTCCAAGAAGAACTTGTACAGACTATTCTCAATCATAAGAAAAATCAGAACAGTTTCGTGTTTGCTACGGAAGCATCAGACAAATGAATAATGTATATTTAGGTTCAATATTCGAATATGAGATAACGTATTATCATCGCAGGAAATAGAGAGGAACGATAACAATTTCCGATTTGGCAGGAAGACTCTTCACCCACGTAGTAATATGATAAATCATTTATCATTCTGTATTTTTTATTTATTTAGAATACTATAGCTAGGAACTCTTTGTATCATTTTTACTTCTTTCAGGACTTCGCCCAAGACTTACCTGGCCCAGATTTATAGTCAAGTTGACTTCGTTATATTTCATTCCACGAGACAGCGGTGGGGATTGCCACCAGGTTTCCATTCCATCGACAGCATGCTCCGGAGGATGTCGTTTCTCGGGGTTATTCGGGTCACAGTAATCGCAGACCTGAAATGCGATAAGAACGTTTCTTAAGACCAATATACTATATGCAATGGCGATGATAAATAATCATTCTTGGAAAGCTCTTTCATAACAGCACACGAGGACTCTCGTTACATAGTTATAAATGATTATATTTGTGCTAGTTAGAAACTTTTTTTTTATTCCTCTTCTTTTATTTCTTCTTCGGTTCAGATTAAACTCCATAGAAAAGTCGTGTTATCGGTGAGGTCAAGTACTATCTCTGTATGCTTATCGTTTGTATCCCTTTTGGAGATTCTAAATTTTCTTGGTCCGTTTCTTTATCGATATTTCTTGTATACTTTTCCCAACTATCGAAGAAAATATGTTTAAGGATGGAAAAACTTCTTTTGCTCTACAGAAAATATTATGGATGTAAAATTACTCAATGAATTTCATTCATTCGTTCCTCAATGAATTCTCTTCTGTTTAAGCTACCGGTCAATCACCCTGTTCTACGTTCATTTTTGTATCTATTGTATTCTTGGTAGACACTTGCAATTTTTCATGACTGTAAAAGTACCTCTTTACAATACATACGGCTGTTCTAATCTAAAGCAAAGCACTACTTTACAGTAATGCTACTTGAAAAGCATAGACTGATCCAGGGTACTCTATGGATGACTATAGTGTCTTATAATATATACTACTTTTTAGACCATTATAAAATCCCAGGACTTCGGTAACCATCGACTGTTTTCTTTTTCTTTTCTTTGCAGTAATAGGTCGTGGGGAGAGAACATTATCGAGGTTTTTTCTTTATTTCTCTATACCATTCTTCCAGGAGGCCATTGAAAGGATCTTGCGGGCGGGCGCATCCTTTCACCAGTATGAAAGAGAACCTAAGGACTAATCTAGAGATTATCCTATGCTATTAGTGAGAAACCCAGGAAACCGCACATTTACTTTGAGCAATACAGGTAGATTATTATAGCTAATAAATAATGTCTTAATATGTTCGCAGGATTGCCGCCATAAGTAGGCTCTCTCGTTTTCGTTTACTCTCTCTGGTTTGGAAGGGACACAGAGAGGGCCGAACTTTAAAATAGTATTCCGGAGTTCCAGAGGCACGCTGTGTATTTTTAAAACGTGAAGGGAGATTCCTACAGCTAACAATAGTACATGCAATTGGTGCACGGTTCAATGGCACTAAATTTGAATTGGATAATTATCGATATTACTCACCTGGCCCTGGATAAGATTGATATCCTCACCCTGATCTGAATTAGCTCCCACCAATCTGCAGTACAATTCTGGATCTGGATGATCGACACCACAAGTAGCTGAGGCGATGATCTCGCGACCCTCCGCGAGATTGAAATAAGGTGGTGTCAAAATTTCAGAATTAACCTGGTGTACCATGAACAGGACCAGCACCGAAAGAAAGCCTAAAGCCTCCTTACCGGCCATCCTGTCCGATCTCTATTATTACTGTTTGCTTTTTCTTGTATTTCTTTTCTTTTCCTCTCAATAAGTTACGTCGTCCACCACTTTAGTCTGCTCCTAAGATCCTTTCACGTTAGGACCGATGAAGCCTGGCCGGCTTCTCGTTGCAGACTGAATCCCGAGGGTCATCGAGAACCGGTGCCTCAGGGTGGGAGTCTACCGTTGATGTTACATGTGCTTGTGAAAATATCAACGCAGTCTTCGTGAGATCTTTACTCGTATGGTCGTGACGTTACTGGATGCTGAGATGCACGTGCATACTTTAACCGAATCCCATGTGCATGGAGTGCATCTATGTCAGAATCAACCCTGGAAATTCTATACAGAAATAATATCTCGTGTATCCGAACTTATTGATGTTAAGAGAAATAATTATATTGTTAAACGTCAAAATAGTTATTTTATTTTAAACATCTTTTTGCAACGTTAAGTTCATAAAATAACAAAACAGCAGTCGCATATTGGAAATACTAGCTATTTCCTATTCAAGAATACAATAGTTAAGTACGTGAAGTGTTTTATTACTATTACATTCTTGAGTGGGAAATTATAACATTATTGACATTTAATTTTCTAGGTATATAATGACGTTCATGCACTATATTTTAAATGCATTGAGTATTTCGTCCTCTAATTGTTTTTTTTTTAAATATGTTTCTATCTAAATCAAGGAAGACCCCTTATATTAATTTACAGTAATAAAATACCAGCCAGTATGCATCGCTTTACTCTTGCTTCACACGTCGCTTGTAGTACATTGCGGAGAACATTATACTAGAACTTAACGCGACTGAGATGATGAAGTTTCCAAGGAGCAGAAGATCCGCCGAATCCATCCAAATGGTAAATACCCTCGCTAAAAATTGATGTTCTTTACGTATCATAAATGATAAACATTTCTTTTGCTTTGACAGTAATCTGATTATACTTACTTAAATTTGTAAAGGTAGATATGAGCCATGTGAGTACGGAAACGGATTCTGCATTCTTTGCTTTGATTATCGCCAACAACTGCACGACTTTACTCGACGCCGAGATAGGTGTACACATTGGCTATTAAAAAAGATAACAGAGCGAATTATGCAGTGCAAAAAACTATGTCTATACAGACGTTACGTGTGACATAGTACGATGACTTACTGCCAGGAAGGTTAAGATGACTTTAGGGAAGATCTGCAGAAGGAGACAGGTACAGAGTGTAAAGTAAAGAACAGCCAGGACCATGGATGTTCTATTGATTTGATTTGAATACTTCAGTACTAAAAATATTAGTACAAATTCCTGTAGAAGGATAACGGGATACTCCAGGTAGGATAACAGTGCATATCCATTGGTATAATTGTAGCTGGTCATCACAGTGTAACTAAAACAAAAACAAGCTTCAAATAATTTTATTAATTTTCTTTTTCGTTTCCTTTCATGTATTTCTACGTGAAAATTAAGCAGAAATCTATTTAAACGAGTTTATTAATTTTTCAATATATGTACTCGGTAAATAATCACCTCTGGGAAGAATGTTGACCTACCTCGTCAGTTCTAGGATAAGTCCCAGAATGGATATTCCAGCGGCAGATTTCACGTTCATAAGATTTAAAATTTGTGGCACCTTGAGTACGAAGCACAAAGTTATCGTAAGGATGCTCAAGAAATCCGCAAACAATTGAAGATTCATTTTAAATCAGAGTGTAATCAGGATATATCAGAATAAGGAAGAGGCAAATAAAGATAATCTTATTGTAGGAACAATTTCCGTATAGATAATCGCGTGTCTTTAAATTTCACGAAATTTTCAAATTATAAAATGACATTTTCATAGCTGTGGGCACAAATAGGCAAGATTGCGTTTCACTGAACAATACCATCAATGAATAATTTGCATACGATAGAATCCTCTTTCATACGTTCTCAAAAAAAATAAGAAAAAAGTAAGAAAATCAATAGTAAAAGTAAAAATGGATCCGCACGTGCTTAAATATACGTAATCTATTTAGTTAGTGATACGGTTCAATGTCGAATAATTAAAAGTAAGAGTAACAGCCAGATAAAACACAGTATGTTAATCTATTTTGGTGTCACAGCTTTTCAGGGAACGACAGAACATTTTGGGAATCGTGCGATGCGTGTACGCGACCGAATTTACATATCAAGTTGGCGACACCCACGGATGCGTACGAATCCTAACTGACTGTGAGTTCAAAATAAAAAGGAGATATGCGCTGAGAAAGATGAGAACATTGGATCAAGGTAGGGATAGAAGTTAGAGGGAAAGCGAGTAGCTGTGTTAGAGTAACTGCTTAGCTGTAGTATTGGTAGTAGTAGTCGTAGTAGTAGTAGCAGTAGTAGCGATGGTAGCAGGGTGATGATAGCGGCTGCTGTAGTACTACTCGTAGGTGGTATACGAATAAGCTGGTCAGGGCGTCTGTCACGTGGTAGCTCGGGTCTCCATGGAAACTGCGCAGACCCGGTTGCACTTCTCTTAGGTGCATACACCTGCAGAATTATGAAGTCTCTGATCAATACTACGTTACGTTTACGGTGGCCGCGTGCACCAGGAAGTGCATGAACCGGCGAACGCACGTTGCCCGCTTGAATAGGAATAAATACATTTTGGTTAGAAACTTAGCTCCTTAACGCTTTTAAGAATTCCGCTACGAACGTTAGCAAATGGGGAAACCGGTATTCATATCAGCTTAACTGTATCGTTAAGGCTGCTCTCGTTTGAAGTATTATATTCTAGACCTGCTTTTGTTATAGCGTCAAGTACTCTGAATTATGATGCATCGGTTGGCCATTTGAATCTCTAAAAATAGTGTCAAAAGTAATGTATACGGATTAATCGATTCTAATAAGATTTAGTGAAACACTTCGTAATATAACGAATACATACGGTCTTAAAATATTTGGATAAGCTGGAATTGAAAAGGCTTACGCTCTAGAAACTGTACCTTTTATTTCCACTCTGCTAAATACATACAATTATTAGCTAGATAAGCAGAATACATTTTGCAATAATACCAGAGGGTGCAGTTGCAATTCTAAAATTAATCCGATGACGCGATACTTTTCATTATGGATAACGGGTAGGCTGACCATTGAAAAGAGTGTAAAGTCCAGTTTAGTGTATTCTTGATACCACAGAGTATTGATCATCGGCCAAGGGATTTACATCTAGCTATTTCGGTAAGGATTGATCGTGGTTACTAATTAAAAGTGTTCTCAGGGAAGCCTGCCGCAGATTCCCATGATTGTGAGCATTTCGAACGTGCCGGACTCAGAGAGAGGCCAAATGTACTCGAATGGGATGGCCTGCTGGTTGTATAGTAACGTTCAGTGACAGTGCACTAATGTAGAGAGTAACGTACAGTGGCGTATAGTAGTGAGATCAGTATGGCGTAGAGCATTGGTGTATAGAGGTTGATCCTAGTGCAGGCAGTTACGGTGCGCTGGAATCGAACTAACATGGAGTAAGTGAAACCCGAGGTGGCTACGTTGTCTTTTAAATATTGATTTGCGCTTAGAACGGACGCGATGTTGGCACCATGAGCCGATCTTCGAGATTCTTTCGAGTCAATCACAAAATATCCAGGGAAGAACGGCGTCGAATAAGTTAGTTGAAGGTAAGTAGATGCTATTTCTCTTCTGAAACGTCAAACATTTTCTACTTACCAATTAGAAAACATCGACTTCACCGGGGTGTAAAACATTACTTTTTGAAGGTTTACCCTTTGCCAGAATCTGCTAGATTACATTAGATTATTATCTTTAATGGATTGATTTTTTTATCATTCTCGTGCCTGATATAATGTTGCAACTCTTAGTAGCATTCGAAAGTTTGTGGAAGGCTCTATGTTCATATCTGATATTTTGTTACGTAGGCACACTATGCCAAGGATTCTTGTCTACTCTGCCTTGAAATTCTAAATTATAATGGACCATGCAATAACTAACAGAGTTGGAACAGAGATGACATTGTATCGTCTGGTCACTCTACGCATATGCTACTTTGAGGTAAAGTAAAAGCAATGAAGTATAATCCAAGCTAGTTGGCTCGTTGAAATCTGAGTGTGTCTAGAATATTTGAGCAGCATGAATTTTAGACGACAATGAGGAATGCGAAGAGGATCTTTTTGTCGTTGTAAATCTTTCGGAGCTGCATGCGAAGGTGAAATCCAAGAGATGGACTCTCCTCCATCCTGTTCGCTGAGTGCTACTGGGCCACTAAGCGATCTTGGAAGCAGTGGTCTTGGTGGATCCATATCCAGTGATTCTGTACAAGCTCAACTCGCGATTGAGGTACATGCCGATACCAGAACATGCAGTTCTGCAGTAAGAAAGTTCTGGGCTCGTCACTCTAAATTATTCTCTTCTCAGATGCAAGAGAGCGATGTGGAGAGTAAATCATTGTCGCAGGACTCATTTGATTATTCGGATGGGATGTGCGGTGAGAACTTCAATACTCTGAAGAAAGGACCTGGGTGGAACGACGTAGACGGCAAACTGGAAGTGGAAGTGGTAGACGTGGCAATAAAACCACCACCAGAATTTCAGGATAGTCCATCTCCACCAGATTCGGTGTCCTCTGCCACACCAATAGTGTGTTATAGGCAGCTTGTATGCCAAAAACCGCCACGATGGTTAGACAATATAGCAGAAAATCTGGTGCATCTTATTATTGAGGAAGCATTAGCTATATCCTGCAGGATATCTTGGCCAGAAGGACGCATAGCTCCAGCGACACACCCAGCCACTGTGTTAACTTGTAACGCGCACAATTCGAAACTAGTGTGGACATCGGAATTCATGGGCGCTTCGGCGTTATGTCAGGGTAGCGCGACGATCACGATAACGCCATATAACACGTTAAATCGTCCTAATTCGCGGTGTTCCCTGGCCTCCTCGAGGTTGTCAAGTTCCCATAACTCTATAAATACAAGCGGACTCAGTCATAAAGTGGATGACAGCAGTTTCATTACATCGGCAATGTCCCATGACGTCCTAACTACCAGTGAAATTAGTGACATGTATAATGTGCCCTTTGACTCGGACATTTACACGGTCCCAATAGACGTGGTGCGTCCCCTGCACGAATTGCGTACACCACAGAGGCCGAAACGACATCGTCACCACCGAAAGCGACGAAGAAATGTCTCAGCGAGTTCACAGAGCGAGTTGGAGGCACATATTCAGCAAGCCAGGCATTACTGCGGCAAGCCCAGAGCAATCACACATGTGATAAAGTCTCAGCGACTCCTGGCTGAAGTTTGTTGTAACGAGGCTGGTAACGGGAAGCGCCATAGCGTTCCTGGAACATCCGGACGACATAGTGGACGTTCATCGAATAACAACACGCACAACATCGGCGAGCCGATTCACATGACGCTCCACGAAGTGCGCCAGTATCTTCAGACTCTTTATTCGAGTTCCAGTGATTCTAGTGAAAATAAGATAAAGCGCGATAAACTACCCACGGGTCAAACACCCGTGCATCTAGCTACGCCAAAGGGTATTAGTGTAAATAACAACAATAGATATAGCAATCCGCACACGGACTCTTCGACGGACACCCCCATATCCAACAAGAGCAGTAATGGACTGATACATAATAATAACAACGGGAACGCCAGGAAACATAAGAAGAATGCCTTCGTTAGTATCAAGCATAAAAAGGCTAAAGACGAGCAGCATAATAAAGAGAAGGTTGAGAATGAGAGAGAGAAGATAAAGAAGACCCAAAGGAACTTCTCCTTGAGTCTGAAGCAGACCCTCTGCAACATATTCAGATTCCGCAGGCTCGGTTCGCCTGATCATTTCGTAGACAAGAGAAACAGTATCGTCCAGGGTGAAATCGTGGAGGAGGAGGAAGGCGTTGATTCTGATCAGCACGCGAATAATAATAATACGACCAGTGAAGTTGACTCTTCGGTTCAGAAGCTCCCATTTTTTAAGCGTGCCCTTCCTCCCCTTCCTAAGAACAATGGTCAGGTAGGCGTCGAACAAGCCGAGGATGCCCTCACAGCCATTGTAGCTAAGCCAGACTCCCCTACCTCAATACAACGTATGCCAGTACTGCTTGCGCGAGAAGAGGAAGAGGCTGCTGAGGATACCAGTATGGACTTTGCTGCTAGTATCGAAAAAGTAAAGGATGTAAGTCTCATTAATTGTTTCCTTTCAATCTTAATACTATCTGATTCTCATCTATAATTCTACAATATTTTTAAACATTGACTTTTAGTACGGATGGTATTGGGGTCCCATATCTGGCGAGGCAGCCGAGAAAATTTTATCCAACGAACCGGATGGTTCATTCATCGTGAGAGATAGTAGCGACGATCATTACATTTTTTCATTATCATTCAGACTGAATAGTTGTGTACGACACGTCAGGATAGAACATGATCAGGGTGAGCCTGTGTTATTAACCAAGTCCTTGATTCGATGCTCTCATTTATAAAAGGATGTATTTAAATCCTGTCTTCTTGTTAATTTAGGTAACTTCAGCTTTGGTAGCTGCACGAAATTCAAGTCGCATACAATAGTCGACTTCATCGAGAACGCAGTGGAGCATTCGCGTAGCGGACGCTATTTATTTTTTCTCCATCGTCGTCCTGTCCTGGGGCCAATGAGGGTACAGTTGCTGCACCCGGTGTCGCGCTTCAAGCAGGTGCAGAGTCTTCAGCACACCTGTAGATTCGTAATTCTTAAAATGGTGCGCAGAGACTTGATACCTACTCTTCCATTACCTAGACGTCTCATAGACTACCTGAGCACACCACATTACTACAGTGAGCAGCTCGCCGAGCAGGATGATCGTGCGGAGTCCCCAGTTAGTTCCTCCACTGGAGAACTGGAAAAGATCTGTTTCACGCCTCAGGGTTTGTCGTGAGACCAGGCATCATCTCAATCCTGGTCCCGTTACCAATTAAGATATGTAAGATAACCTTACGAAGGACACCAGAAGAGAGCACACGAAAGTGAAAGAGAGAGAAAAAGAGAGAAAGATATAAGAACAGAGGAGAAAGAAAGCAGGGAAGACATCGATAATGTAGGAGAGGATGTCCAGGTCAGTCCGTGTCCGATATTTAGTCGATGCAAAAGGCGCGTTTACCTTCTTCTTCAAAATATTCTGTTTCTTTTTCGTTTCCATTCTCCTCCTTTTCTACTCGATATTATGAAAAAGTGTGTCTTACAAGCAGCTAATAATAATCAGGTACGACGCGTTACTTGTCACTCTGACAGTTAAGTTTGCTCCAATAACCTTTGGCCTTTTGCAAATCAATCGACCGGATTATATATGGCGGGCATCTAGTATTTATATGCGTATGATGCATATGTAATCATACGTGGATTTGCCGTTAAGATAAAAATAATTGCACAATCCGTTGGGAAAAAGTAGCAGTTGCCAAAATGGGAAAACGGAGAGATGTCGGACAGAATTTTCGAGAGGTTGGAGGGGAAGCAGAGAACGGAAGGAATGTAAAAAGACATAGTAATGACAGGAAAGTGAGAAGCAAGATAAAGAAATGTAAATCTTCTCACGTGCCATAATTATGCCTTCGCGTTAAAGACAGTTTTGGACCGAAGCTTCGAAAGTAGAATCGATTTCTTAAGTATACACATTAAATAGGATAAAAGTAATAGTCGATACTCGCCGATTTTGCTATTCATGATTCCCTTTGCAGAATGAAACAAATTCCATTGCAATATATCAACGTCAAATTATACGCTAGAACTCATGAATTGATCACTTCGCGTAAAGAGATAGTACTCACCTTATAAAAAAAACAATGATTTTTTAGTGTCTTCTTTTGCTTTTATTCCCTTTGTGATATGTTGTAAAGTAACAAAATTTAAGAAAAACTTATTTTTCTCTTAAGTAGTATAAAACAATTTTAACGCAGGTTCACGTAGAAGCCTCTGTAACTTAAGAAAAAATAGGTGTCTCAGATTTTAATGTTCTACAACACATCACAAAAAGAACAAAATTGGAGAGGGTCATCAAAGCGATATTCCTTGTTAGCATAAGAAGAAATTATTCATTGCAGTTTGTTCCTTCTCGTAAAGAATATGGCCAAAGCACGTAAAACGATTGATTAAAGGCACAATTAAACATTTAGAATAAGCCAATGCGAAGTGTATCGTTTTGCAAATTCAGATATACACACTTGGGGTATAAACGCACATTATGGTATTATCTATATATTATTGATAATGGACACGGCGACTTATAGATTTTCTTTTTTTTGTTGTCATTCTTATTCTACTTTCTTTTTCTCCGTTCTGCGCGTTCCTCTCCTATATTTCTCTCTTTACGAATTTACATGTGCAGTTAGAGCGTGGTAAGAACATAAGACTCTCTCCTCTTCTTTAATCATTTTGAAGCATATTCTCCTGAGCCTTTCATTATAATGCACGAGGGCAGTAGAGATAAAAGGGAGAAATGGCGATTCGTCCAAATGGACCAGTTGCAGTTAAGAATTATTAGGAATCGCGTTAATTGTTTTAAATACGATTGCGCGATAAAACCTGTTATTGTTTGTGTTTTGTTGTTTTTTCTGTTGGAGTCCAGTATAACGAAACTCGATACCAATATATATATATATATATATAGAAAGAGAAAAAATTGTATACAGCGAGCAATAACGCGAGCGAATGAAAGGATGAAGAACAGGGAGAACAAGAGAAAGAAGATAAATAACGCGAGAAAAAAGGAACAAAGAAAGCAGCGTTCTGTCGCGCGAGCTGCTCAGGACATTTTTCGACTGGAAGACTTTATACACGCGAATTTTCGATGTATTTTCATTAAAGCGAAATGTACGAGAAACATATAAAAGCGCCTACGTGTTCATATGCTTTGTAAACACACGATTCATGATAGCAAGAAAGAAGAAGACGAAGATCAGGAAGAACAAGACAGAACAATGCGTATCTTAAGTGTACGCGAGAAAAATTTAACCGATTCGTTCTAGGGACTCGCGAATCTGTTCACGATTTATCTTTTGCGATGCGTTCGGAAACCTCACTCGAGGTAATTCTGGCACGTTGCGTCTTTTTTTTTCATTAGCGTTATTACGAAGCAGATAGAAATTACACCAGAGTACACTCTAGCGAGGTTCTTGAACGTTATCCCCGATGTCGGACTTAGGAGAATGAAATCATTGCGAATTTATTATCGTCATCGTCATCATTCCATTAATTAATTCATCATTCGATCGCGATATCGTTGTTACTCGTTACTCGTCCAAAGTAAGGACGCTAGTCATACAGACTTTTAAGTTGCCGAACAGGCAGAAACAACCAAAAAAAAAGTCAAGATAATTCATTGTCTTGAATTCATATTCTTTATCACGTATTTATCTGCCTCTTTTAACGATATTCTCTCTTTTTTTTTTTAAATTGTTTAACCGTTAGGGGGTAATCTTTCAATTTTTATGACTTGGGAGTCTTTGTTCATGTTTTTATTTTATTTATTATTGAGTTTATGTACAATGTGGTGAAAAAGTCCTGGTCTATTCGAGTGAAAGGAAATGGCGAAAATCATTCAAGACTTTACAACCACTCTGTATTATGTTATATGTGGCTATTCAGGACTATTGCGCCACCGGAATTCAATGCGTCCTTTTGATTTATCAAGACCTATGGTAAAATCATCTTTAGATGTCGCAATATTCCTCTATAGCGAATATACGAATTTTCAAAGGCCAATTTTGAGTACATCCCAATGCCGCCCCCTTATTCCGCATCCAGTGTTTCTTTCTAGTCTAAGATTTCACTCGTCAATCATCATCAAGTTCGACGGCCGTTAGGTTCATTCGTATATTTCTTTTATACATACATATAAATAAATAAACAATTAACGTTCAGTCAGTCACAAACGTTTTGCAAGCGGCGGTATAACGTCTCAACAACGTAAAAGGCCTCTTGTTCGTGGAAACATATACTTTATATATCTTTTACGTAAAGATCTACTATTAATTTGTATTTAGTACTTATATTGTGTAACGGTATGTCTTGGGAATAGGAAAAAAAAAAAGAGTGAGAAGACGAATAAGAAAATGACCTGTGATGACTGTCGATTTTCGTAAAACAGTATATAGCCCCGTTATTTTTTTTATATTGTTAATTATAGATTTCCCACTGTATTAGGATCGTTGGAATTGCTCGTGAAATTTCCATTTTTTACGAATCGAATGTGGATTAGATATTTTAGTTCCATGAACGAGAGTACTCTAAAGTACGCCTAAAAGATTCTGCATTTCCTTGATCATTTATTCACTCATCTATGAAGGTAATCTATAAGCCTAAGCAAATACACATGGTATTTGATTATAGAGGAAAAAAAGAAAAAAAACAAAGAAACGAACGTTTGTACTGCAATGTTGACAATGAAATAAATTTTTTGAGACTATTCCAAACAAGGATTATGTGAATCTTCTCTAAAAACACTATGAGTGATCAGCTACAGGAACCATATTTCACTAACAGATGCATTAGAAACGAGGATAGATTGGTCAGGATCAATCAAGATTGAAGAATCGATTACTTGTTGGAATGCTTATCGACATCTCATGGTTTTATTCAACATACAATATAGACTTAGACGTAGACCAGTTAAAGAACAATATACCACATATATAGCCCAAAAAATTATTTAGCAAAATTAAACTAACATGATATCCCCAATGTCTTCCTCACCAGTTTCTGAGCAATCCTCTCAAATTCTGGACGGTCCTCACGCCACATCTTAGCTGCATCTACGTTGGCACCGCTCTCATCATTGGGTTCGGCCAACATACTCACCACACTGAGTAAAATCTTCTCGACGCTCTGTACGGGACTCCAACGCTCTGCACTACTCTCATATCCCATAGGATCATCTCCAGGCGCATGCAGAATACTAATGCATACTCTACCATCAGCGTAGACTGCAATAGAAATGTAGATATTAATTATAGAACGATACGATACTTTGGATGACGTGTCTCTGGATACATACTATTCGGATGAAACATCTCACAGGTAAACTGCATCTTCGGAGGACTCAGTGGGTAGTCCGGTGGGAAGATCAATTTCGCTGGGAAGACACCACCTTCAAAGCAGGTACCCTCAGGACCTCTAATGAGGATTCAAGATGAGTATCCATGGTCTGACGTAGTAATATGATTTTTTATATTTGTTTCCAGTACAAGTTCTCTTGGCATTAGGAATTTAATGAGACGTACGTAATGAGGGCTTCCCACTCGAAGAAATTCTCTTCGTTTATCGGACCTGCTATGATTCCCTCGGGTGGATTCAAGGTTAGTTCTGAAAATTGTTTATTTCATTTGCGATATAATGGCTGACTCGATATGAATTTTTATTACTGTAGAATGTTCGTGAGACACGAAAAATAAAAGCTTCGACTTTGTGTGTCTATAGGCTTGATTAGAATGTATTTCTCACGTTTATATTCTGCCATCAACCGTCTTAACGCTGACCCCGCCATTATGTTGACATATAAATTGTCGGTAATGATTGTCAGCAAAATTCGTCATTGATGCTTTTCTTCTGCTACTGCATAGATCGCTTGCACTTTGCAGAATATACAGGGAGCTACATCTATAAGTTTTGGAAAGTGTATGTCCTACCATCTCTGGTAAAATGTTTTAAACTACTTAGAATTCTTTGCA
Source organism: Hartigia nigra (assembly GCA_031001745.1). Lineage (NCBI taxonomy): Eukaryota > Metazoa > Arthropoda > Insecta > Hymenoptera > Cephidae > Hartigia > Hartigia nigra. Next base: position 138,371 of record JARPRG010000625.1, on the reverse strand, counting down.
CAGTGGGTTGCAGTCAGTTGCAGTGGGTATCATTAAATTGCGTTATACAAGTCATAAATGCACTGGATTCATTTTTGAACCTTTCATTCAACTTTTTTTTATATGTTTTAATTATTCAAATTTGTTCTGACAATAATTGAAATAAATAATGGGTAAAACGTCAAAGGACAAACGGGATATATATTATAGGCGAGCCAAGGAGGAGGGCTGGAGAGCAAGAAGTGCATTTAAACTTCTTCAGATCGATGACGAATACCATATTCTAGATGGTATATAACATATTTTTATCTTTAAATGATTTAAATTCGTAAAATTTACTGAAACCCCTCTTCTATTTATGACAATAATGTTTTGTAGGTGTGACAAAGGCTGTAGACTTGTGTGCTGCACCTGGAAGCTGGAGTCAAGCTTTATCTCGCAGATTAAAGTATGTTTATTGTCAATATTCTAATTATCACCATCATGTTAACTTCGTATAATAAAAGTAGTTTTCTTTGTCAACAGTGAAACTTGTAAGAGCGATGCAAAAACAGGTGAATCTGTTAATCCTATAATTATTGCTGTAGATCTGCAGGCCATGGCACCACTGGAAGGTGTCATCCAAATTCAAGGTGACATTACAAATGCAGCGACTGCAGAGGAGATATTAAAATATTTTGCCAATGAACAAGCAGATTTAGTAGTTTGTGACGGTGCTCCAGATGGTGAGCCAAGAGTCTTGTTCTCAAGAATATAATAATATTCATACATTTTCATATATTTTAATTTTGATATCCTTAGTTACTGGACTTCACGACATGGATATATTTATTCAGTCCGAGCTACTTCTAGCTGCTTTGAATATCACCACTCTAATTCTTCGACCTGGTGGAACGTTCGTAGCTAAAATATTCAGAGCCAAAGATGTGTCGACGTTATATTGTCAACTAAAAGTCTTTTTTGCTGAAGTATCTTGTGCAAAACCAAGTAGTTCTCGTAATTCTAGTATCGAGGCATTCATAGTATGCAAAAATTATTCTCCTCCAGAGGGTTACGTGCCTAACGAGTTAGGCTCATTCTTGGAGAAATACAATTCCACGAAACTAGCTTCATTGACTGGAATTAATCGTTACGTTATTCCGTTTGTCGTTTGCGGAGACTTGGACCAGCCAGATTCGGATATGTGTTATCCATTAAACGTAAGTTTCTTATTATAATTTTTATTGACACATTATATTGGTAAGGATCATGCATTATTTTCATTTTTCTTTTAATAAACTCTACAGTTCGAAGGCAAGGAATATAAATATCATAAACCGACTCAGTTGCCAATTTCGCCACCATACGCAGAAGCTATTGCACTGGCCGAAAAGGAAAATGTTAATCTCAAAAAAGCTGATGCTAGTATCATAATTCATAATGCTGCATCTGAACGTAATTCTTCGCCATCCAGCACACCTGTTACCAAGGAAGAAAAAGATGATCTTGCGACGACGCTCAAAGAGAAAGAAAGAGAAGAAGAATACGAAGGTCCCATTGAAAAATTAGACCTTGTTGAATCCTTTGTTGATTTTCATATCTTGTAGAAATCCTTAATCTTCCACAAAGTAACAATAAATTCACATTTAATTACATTTCCTTATTTATCGACTTTTTATGTGAGCTCGTGTATTTCATGGCTAGAATATGTAATAATAACTGTAGCTATAGAGTATAGAATATAGTATAACGTACATTATTAATTTGCATATGTTTATCCTATTAGTTATCTTGAATAAACAAAAACAATTTCAAAGTGACTCGTAGGTCTTTACAGGTAAGGATGTATCATATTGTTTGGTAAACAGTGTATTTGATAGGCGACCGTATTCCGGTATCATGAAGAAATCGTTGAAGGTATAAGAAAATCGTTAGTGAGACAAGATCGAGTTTTAATACTGAAGATCCACATTTCTCTGTCCTTAGAAAAATCGTTGCGGATATTGCGGGAAAGTTTTCTGCTGCACTGAATGTTTAAAGAAACACGAGAACAAGAATCATCTTATTGCCGGGCCTAATTGTCCCTTTTGCCGACGGGAGGATCTTCAAACGCCATACTTCGAGGATCCAGAATTCCTGTGTCACGTGGTGATCAATCATCTTCCTCTGTACTGCAAATTCTGTGGCGATGAGTTCCGGAGCAACGAGGATCTTCAGTCCTTAGGAAGATGTCGATTGTGGAGTGTGAAAAAAACTTTGCCAGTAACGCCATCACCCTTGGATAAGAAGACGCCAGGTCCTCGTATAACGTACATCCGGAAAGAGGGTTCCTTGGACGGAGAGTATACTGACAATTTTGGTAGCTTCACTTCGCCACCTGAACTTTCCAGGAATACAAGCACGCCTATGCATGGCGGTATTGTCAGACAGAATACGAATTGTGAGTACAAGATAGAAAAGAATTTCTCATTCAAAACGCCAAAGACGCCTTCCTTAACGGAACGGAAAGCTGAGGACTCGCAAAACATTGACAGCAGCTCTAAAGATAGTTGGGATGCGCATTTTGTGAGCTTCTCTCAGCTTTGGAAGGCCAACTCTAAGGGAGAGGATACTCCTTTAAGATCCTCGTTACCTTTTACCCAAAGAGTAAAGAGGCAGGATTCTAGAAGAGAGAGTATTAGCAATACTGAAAGGAAGTTGGGGGCAATGCAGGAGGAGGTCCAGGATATGGAATTAACTGGTGTACAAGGCATTGATATATTATTGGCCAACGATATTAACGCAGCTGAACTTCCTACTCCACCGAATATCACGTCAGAATTGAACAAGTGTAAAAAGGAAAGGAGAGAATCCATTAAAAGAGTTCGATTCTCAGATCAGTTTGTTACCACCGGAAGTTTTGACGTTACTGAGAACGAGTTTTACGACGCTCGTGAGTCAATGGCAGACACTATGTCGACGGATCAATCGTCATTGAACAAAGCGCAAATAAGAATGAGTCGCGAAAACGAGAAGAACGCTGAAAAAGAGAATCTTGGTAGTAACGAGAGTCCAAAACAGTCACCGGAAACTAGCAGTAAGCAGGCGAGTTCATCGCGGGTCGTGATGATGGTCCTCGTAGAAAACACTGGCGAACTATCTTCCTCCAACTTAGCACCCTTGATAGATTCTAGCTTAAGAAAACTCGAGGAACGATCTTCGGAAAGTATTTATTCTTCGGTGATATCTAGTATTTCTGCAAGTGAAACATCCATTTCTAAAAGTCTTAGAAGATCTACATCCTTGGACAGCTATAGGCAGTCCAGTGTGGAACGTTTCTCGACTTCTCCAGAGGTTTCGACCAAGTCCCAGACTAGAGAGATCTCTGCTGCAAGTGGAATTTTTTCTACGGTAGCCCAAGCGATGAGATACGCCTTTAGGAATTTTACTGGTGATTAATTTTTATAATTGCATCGAATAATATCCTTTGTTTATTATTTTATATTTTACCAGGTGTAGGAACAGTGAGAAACGTCTCCAGAGAACCAGTATCCCAAAGCGCAAAGTCACTATCCAGATCTTGGACGTCAGAATCCATCCTTGTTACTCCAGCTTCTACTTCTTCCGTAGGATCTCGAAAACGTCCAAGGGATATCGTCGATGTAGTTTCTACACGTCAACGGGATACACCCGAAGCAGAGAATGAATTTCGGAGTCCACTTGCTAAAAGACAGCGTGGCTGGTATAAAATCAAAGGCAGAGAACCTATTGCCAGAATGAGGGCGATGGAAACGAGTCAGGTTGCTCTTACTAGAGGCGTTTCTTCAGAGACTCAAAGATTTACACAAGGTTCCTTATCGGTTGGTGATACCGTATTACCTATCCCATCAAGAGCTCATCAGTCTACACAGACTGACTGATTTGATCTGATTTGAAAAGACATTACCCCGTATACATGTTTCATAATTTTTAATGCATTTTTTTTAATATTTTGGCTGTGACCTTAATCTATTGATGTTTAAAAAAAAATTATTTAGCGCTTGTGAAGCATTTTGACCATGTATATTTTATTAGAATATGTGAAAAGATTTATTTAAAATAATACAAATATTATATAGTAATATTCTTAATAGTATCAATGATTCTTATTTTCAAACTTTAAGTTTCAGAATCGCGAGACTGAGACATCTGTAGAATTGTTTCTAGATTGACTGGATCACAATGATCCTTCAGCATTTTTACTAGTATCGGATTGTCCTTTATAAGGTACGCGGATGATGCTACTAGATTCGTTATAAGTTTCTTCATAATATTAATTTTTCTTAATGTCCTCTCCATTTTATCCTTACTCCTGAAACATGTAAACGTAAACACCAAATTAGAAATTCAATAGTTTGAGATATGAAAAAATGTAGTTCGATTACTTTGCTATTTCAGGATTTGTCTCCTGAAGTTTTTTATGTCGAAGGTCCTGCTGTTCCTTTAAAAAGTCCTGGTACTCGTATACAGCTTTACAACATTCTATTTTTGCTTCAATTTGTTTTGTCAAAGCTTTCTGTAACGACTGTTGGATCGAATGTGCTTTGTCGTTAAGAGAAAATAATTTTTTCATGTACTCCTCAATTTTCCTGGAACGATTACACTATAAAAATTTATATATTAATATGTTGCATGCAATAATATAAATTCTTACTTTTGTAATTCCGGAAACTCATGACCCTCCGAAATTATTTCATTCGCAGCACTGCTATGAAGAGATAATTCAACAGTTTTATTATTTATAAATGAATTAGCCAATGCTTCGTGCAGTCTATCTATTGTCTCTCCAATTTCTCCTTCCACAAACGTTTCCTTGGAACCCGAAGCTGCGATACATTCATGTTAGACAGAAATGGAGTAAGTTCAATCAAATATAGTAAATTATAATTACCGGCATCTCTTCTACAATGAAGCATCAGAAGTTTAGCATTAAGGGGTTTCAACGATTCTCTGGTATCCTGGATTTTCTCTTCAGTAGGTTTAAAATCCTCAAGAGACACAGCACCTATGGGGAATTCACTTATTCTTTCATGTAAAGAATCTACAGCAGCTGACAGTTTTTTTAATTCAGCCATAATTGAAATAACATTTATTAAATAATTAAACTTCTACTTTCAATGTACTATTATTATGGAGCAAACGAACTCAAAGAGTCCATTTCGAAGTGTATAATTGTCTACCATTAATTCGTTTCATTTCAGAGTTTTTCTCATAGAGTGCGCTAGTTGGATAAATCCCACAGGTGTTTAATACTTGCATAAGAACCTACTCCATGGATAAAGAATGAACACATCTTTAAAGGAACTCCAGACCTCATCTATCATGTAAGAAAATGTGACAAGTATTTATTTTAAAGAAAGTCAGAATCAATATAGAAGATTAGGTCCTACGAATATAGATTATGCATTGGCGAAGCATTCATTCAGGTCGTCCATCTTATACACTCTTTCTAAACGTATGCGCTTTATTACTTAAGGGTGATTAAAATGGCCAAAACTTGGTACACTGTTGGGACTAACCGGGATGTATCAACCAAAAGAAAAAAGTTGCTTCAAAGGGTTAATTCAGTGGTTCAATAAGTTTCTCAGCATGGGTTATGTAGTTAGACAAATGCTTATACATGGTTTCATTTTACCCTTTATTCATGCATAATGGCTTTCTGCTTGAGTATAATAATGGGTGTTCATATGTATAGATCAATGGCATGAATAAGTTGGTCAATGTACCTAACTAGTTTAATATATACCGACACAGCAATTTCGCTGTTTATTTCGCAGTATACATTAAATATTTCAGCCTGAGCAAATATATGCACCAAACTACGGGTATAAGCAGAATAATAAACAAGAGCGCACAAGCATGTGTATGCCGGCAGTTCAATTAAATGCGGAAAGGCATTAACGTCAATTTCAGTAGAAAAATCAAAGGCTTTAAACGCATCCTGAAATGACAAAAAGTATAACACGTCAAAAGTAAGCAACGCAATCGATGGAAAAAAAAGAAAGAATGTCTCTTCACTTTGGCAAATCGTCGAAGCGTTACCTGCGATAAAGACCCAAGCAGCTCGGGTGTACATAATTCTATTAATGTTCATTAAAGTTATTTTCGCAATAGATACACCATAGAGAGGACAGGAGTTCAGAACAAAAACCACGAGAATCTACATTGCGACAATTTAAAAGTATAGTAAATAATCTTCAGTCACGGTTGGCGTAATTTCTGTAATTGTAAAGTAAAATAATATTTACAAGTGGAATTTATCTTACGAATTCTCCCCATTGTGAGCCATGCTATAGCGTGCATTGTATTACGTACTAGTAAACGTACAATAGGAAGTGAACTACTTTGATCAAATCCCCGTAAAATTCAAACGGTAGACAGCTTGTATTGAGGAAATTGTGATGCTTTTTGGTATATACAAATCTCTGTACAAGGGATATTTCTCTTAGACTATATTTGTACCGTTAAACTACAGTTAAATTAAAAACTGTTATTCGTATATTTCAGAAATTCCAATACTTCAAAAATTTTTATGATAAAGAATGCGATATCACGAAAACAAATTTTGAGCATTCTTTGGAAGGATAAAAAGATACAATAAATTTCGAGTATTGTTTCGTCTGATAAATAGTATTTCGATATTTAATTCGTTGGTTAAATAAAATTTGCAGCTCTTTGTAATGTATTAAGACTGACTGACTATAATGAATGGATAGGCTCAGTAAATAGACGCTTTCATGTAAATTATGTTTATATATAGTGATTTTAATATGAATGTTTATTCATTGAAGACGTTCCTTAAGGTGTTCATTTACTGGTGGATTTATCCCAGAGCAGGAACACTCTACTGATATTTAAAGTAAATTTTCTGGAAAATGAAGCCTCATATGAGAACATTTTATTCTATGCTTTCGATTTATCTTTTCGCAAAGAATAAGAATCCTTTTGGGTTGTACCACCAATTTTGATCCACTCTGTGTATGTACTGACTCCATGGAATTGTAAATGAACAGAGCACATAAGGATGGAGCAGATCACCTTGTGCGGAATATATATGCACGCGCTACCGCGTGAAAGGCATTCAGCACTGCTGTGGATGGCAAGGAGGACGAAGGAAACGTATTGGGAGTATTAGGAGCAGTAGGTAGTAGTCTGTCTGTACTAGCTAGAACTAGTACGTAGTAGAGAGACTGGTGGTAGTAATAGTATCAGAAGTGGTAGCGCGGGTAATAGTAGTGGTTCCTCGTGGTCTGTGGTTTAGAGCTTGCAAGCCCGAGAGCATGGCGATGATGGCCGATGAGCGGCGGAATTGTGCGAAAGGATGGCTCGCGATTTGAGCGGCAGTCTCTCTTTGCCGCTTAGAGTGCGAGGTCGGGCGTTACAGTGATCCTTTTTAGGATCGACCGATTCGTGTTGTATCCTGACGCGACGCACGTCATACTGGACTTAGTTGTTTTTCTTTTTTTTTTTTCGAAAAAAAGACGCGAAGAGTAAAGTGAAATTTTCCTATTCTTAGATACGAATTTTATTAGATTTCTAAGAGAAAGAAAGAACTTCTTCAAGATGCGGAGGACTTTACCCAGACTGTGGTCCAGATTCAAAAGGAAACGCACTGGCGGAAGAAAACATCACATGCACAACTTCCTCGTTTTTGGACACATTTTCCTCGTACTACTTTCCGGTGAGTCTTGAGTCATTGTTTTCTTTTTACAGTTGTGTACAATTGTAGCTAAGATCATTTTATTGGGGTTTTTTTATGTTTTAAAAAATCGTAGCATGCATTTGGTTTTTTTTGTTCCAAATGTCGACAGCGGAAATTGACACGTTGAAATTGTTTTTCGTGTTTTGACAAGTCAATAAAATTTCCGCTCATGGGGCATGACGAACAGCGTAATCCTTTGACGTGCAATTTTTGCGTATTTAAAGGACTTTTTATCGAAAAATTCTGTATGCTGAAAGGTAAAACGAGAAAGGAAAACAAAGAGACAGATAGAATGGATTGATTCTATTTTGGAAAACAGCTGAGTGAAAAGTTAACTTTCGAATTGAGTTAACACTTGATTGTTGGATAGGGCTGGCTAATATGGTAGAGTTTACACATGGAAAAGGGATAAAGTCGCTGGGATATCGTTTCACTGGAAACCCGATTTGAATTTTTCGACAAGTTTAAAAATTCTCTTTTCTGTATACCAATCACGTAAAAATATTTGCCCGTTGTTTCGTTCTCATCGGAATTTCAAATGTCTTTAGTTATGGTCACTTAGGCTATCGATGTTTGGGCTTTTTACAATTACAAGTCTGTCGCGAGTTATATAATTATTTACACCGAAAGTACACAGTCCGGTACACATAACTAATTGTAAGTGAAAAGTTAACTTCGCTCCTTAAATTCTTGAACGAGCAAAAGGTCACGGATTCATTAACTGACCCTTAAATAGTTCTACCGTTATCATTTAAAGCGCGAAAGTCCTAGCTTGAATTATGGTTACAAGAATGGTTTTAAAAATATTAACTACTTCTCTTCTCTCTATTAGTTATACTATAGAAGATTTATAAGGAATTTCATTTTATCCAAAAATTTCAAAACGGATCGTTTCCAGTTAACGAGTTTTTATAGATGTTATACTTTTTAAGCGTCAACGCTATGAAATTTTTTAATTGTTTTAGCACCGTATCCTCTAATTGAATATTCGGGTACCTTTTATTACGGCGTCAAGGCGAATTTTCTCTGAGGTGCCTCAGTCTATTCAAGCGTATAACTAAGTTCGTTACAAGAGAAGTTACAAAACTAATAGGAATGAAGTTATTCTTGTTCTGGAAGGGTCTGCTGGATCAGTCGTTTTATTTTGTGAGGTGAAAAAAAAAGTCATTATACACCAATGCGGTTCCTGACTGGTTTTAGAAAGTTTCGAGTAATTATGTTTCCGACTGAAAAAATTCTTCGATTATTACCTTTCGCTACTTTTGTCTAGTTCTTCCAAATATTCACTTTAAGTTTCGTTTGCAAAGTTTTTGTAAAGCACGTTGATCCTCCTCATGTTCTGTCTTTTCCATTCACGCGTAAACAGTCCACACGGTACAAAGATTTCGCGTGCACGTCGTCCGAAAATGTCGTGCTGCGTGAAATGTCGATGTTTTTGCCCTAAAAAATAGACTGTATACCTTTAAAGTATTTCATTTGAATGTAACTTTATTTTTGCAGTATGTAAAATGTTAATAAGTTGAAAAGGCAAACCCATAAATATCACGATGCATTCTTTTAACTGTCAACGAAATGTAATATTGGAAATTGCCTTTTTGCTGTATACCTACTGCCGTTGTGAATAAACATTCGCGAACTTTGTCGACAAGATTCTTGTATCACGGTGCTAGACCACCTGTAGGATTTTTTTTTGCTTTTTCAACTATAAACGTTCCTTTTGCTTTATTTATCTTTAAGAATTCATCAAAGTCTTCGTATACCAATATCGATTGAGTTTTCATGAATTCAGTGGTTTTTCCAAGCGGCGAAGACAATTTATCAAACGATGCCTCTTAAAAGACCTATACATATTCATCATGGCAAACTTAAGATAAATCATGACAACGAATGCAAAGCTCGGGCTATATCCATTTCTTTTTTTTTTCCGTTTTTTTTTTTTCTTCCAGCTTAGCATTTAATTTTTCTCAGCATTTGCGGCACCGTATAAAGTACCCAACCACCAGATCGTCCTTTTCGTGTAGTTCGCGTGAGAGTAATTTTCAGGAAGCTCTATGAAGTATGAAATTTTACAAATTACCATTAACAACGTGTGCTTCCACGTAAAGAAGCTCGATGGATATACTCAGGAGTGTAATATCGATTATGGAATACTGCAAAGTATAGGGCTACTTAAATAACCGAGATGCGATCCTTTGTCGTTGAAGTAACATTGCTATTAAAAGCCTCTAGGCCAGTATAAGACCGTGAAGCCATAAAATATTTGTTCACTTGTAAAAATTAAACAATTTCTTCCCCTCGGTTTTTACGTCTTATTTTCTCTATAGGTTTCTTCGTTTTCGTTGGCAATTCGCGACTTCGTCTGTAGGACTTTTCATGTCCTTCCAGCGTCATGAAAATCCTATTCGTCCGTAGCTGCAATGAAAACGGTCCCAGGCTACTAGCTGCGAAAGTGCTTACCTTACCTACCTCTATCTACCAACGTACTATTCCCCGATGAAAATGCTCGGATATTTCCTGTAGGGATGCGAAATAGCTTTCTGTCGCGCAATGAAAACGTCCGGCCTGTCCAGGGACTTGCGATGGCTGCCGTCGGGATATTTCCTAAAGTCTAGCGAGTTTCGTGTCGTCGCACCGTTATCATTGTTTAGCGAGTATAATAATATAGGGTGGGTAGTAGGTCGATGGGCAGGCAGGTATCACTGGATAGAGAAGGAACGAAAGGGAGAAATTTATATCTCTGAATGTGACACGTTGACGACGGGAAAATTCCCAAAGCTCTAAATATATGATATTTTATGTGACGGGAGATGTCGCTAAATCCTGACGAATAGCGAAATTGAACTACGCGTAGATATCAACGCAATTCGCATATCGTATATGCTTATAAGTGTACACGTGTACCTTAAACGCTTGTCCATGTAATCTATAATATGTCGTCCCTGAGAAAAATCAGCCGATGATAAGGTTTTTGCCGTGAATTTCATTTTATTCAATTCGTAAGGTTTACTTGCAACGAGCATTTATAGTTGAAGCTCCCCTCGACCTGCTACCGGATACTGTTTGCAATTAAAAGTCAGGATCCCGACAGTGCGCTAGGTATGTACAGTCGACTAATTACTAGGCGACAGCGGGTGGGTTGGGAGAGTGTGGGGTAGCCTGAGAAAAGTAGCCAAGAGAAAGACAAAAAGCCACGTCGGAAATATTTTCTTGGAAAGCTTTCCGCAAACTTGGCATCCGCCATTGGCTTTTGTTTATCGTTGAAATTGGCGTTCTGTGAAGAAGCTCGGCTTTCCATTGACCAATTGTGAGAAACGTTGATTCGCATAGCGGTAAAATAAAGTATGTGACTTGTGGCAATTGGATCTGTGGTAGGATTTCGAAAGAGAAATAATAGGCATTGCTTTGGATCTTGGAAACGAGATAGATGTATACGTTACTGTAGTTTCATTTCGTAACGGTAACTGCTCGCAGAAAAATAAATGCGAGCACAGTTTTGTTTAAGGCAGCTTTTATCAATTGACTATAATGCTTACTATGCTCTTAGCAATCACGACGTTTTCTCGTTGGCAAGTGTACAGGACGATTAGGGAGTTTACAGGCCGTTTAAAAAGTGGCACTCGGCCCTGCCATTATACTCGGCGTACATATAAAGCAGTGGCGATGCTGCGCCGCGATAAGCCAACCAAGAGTTTCAGTGGCTAAGAGGCCAGGACGCGAAAAGTCTCTCTCTATAGGTTTTTATTCTCTTTTAGTATTTCTTTTTATCGTGATCGTTATACGTTTAAGTAAATGCGCAGGCGCGGTAGTGGGCGCACGCGATATTATCGCTCCTTTCATATTTGATGGAGTTACTCAAGCATGAAATAAAGAAGAGCAATGTAACTGACAAGTGGCGCATGCAACCTAAACGGTGCAAAATACCGTATGAAAAAGTTTCCGACCCTATTTTACCTATTGTCTTCGGCACCCCTGAATTCCTACGGTGTTGTCTCTGCATCCCCTTTCCCTACGGGAGTTGCCAACCCTGTCTGATAAAAAGGGTAGCTAGGCAGAAACTAGTAAAAGGAAACGATGGAAATTCCTGTGGATGGCAGAATCTGGTTTAGCTTCCGTCTTACTCAGTCGGCGCCTTTATATCCACTGCACGGTGGAAAACAATGAAGTACCATTTTTTCGTCGAGGTATCATTTATAACAGAAATCTTAATTTCTTTTATTTTTTTTCATCATCTCCGAGTCAGTCCTTATTTTCTCTTTAAAACGTATCTCCGAGCCATGAAATTGGCCAGCTAAATTTGCGGTTGTGCTTTGCAAGTACCTACTTACCTATCTTTAATCTGCCAGAAAATTGCTTCAATTCGAAATTGAATTTGGGCAATATGTAGGTAATCATCTTGGATACACGGTGCACGTTACACAGCTAGATATTTTTCCCTTCGGTTCGCGTTTTTACTGGCATTTCAATTTTCATCAATCTCTACTGGGTGGCTCTCTGCGTCTTTTACGATGCACGCGATCCACGAAAGGTATAACGGCGTTCCGGACTCTCGTCTTTAGCATTTCTTTGTAATACGTTTCATCTTTCTTAAGAACAGACTATTAAATTATCTTATCGTAAAATCAAAGGGAACAATCTGACGGTTGCCTAAGATAATATCAATAAAACGAATCTAACGGAAAAAGAAAGCTGTGACTCTTGTCAATTTTAAATGTGAATTTTTCAAAAAGATTCCAAGAAACGCAGAATATTCTTCCAGACGACGTAAGACGCGGTAGTAAAATACGTTACGTCTTCAGTCGTTATACGCATCGACTGGCACCCGATGCCGCAAATCTCACATAAAGAGGAACAATTTTACGTCTGAAGCGGGGACAAACGTGATTACCTAATTTTCCCAGGATCGGCGATGCGAATGTGCTACCTCAACCGGGATAAACTATTCCACTCTTATTAACGATCAATGCACATCCCTTCTCGGTATTCTTTCTCATTATCTTTCTCGACCTTTTGATCTCTCCTTGCCAATCTATATTTCACTGCAGTACTCCTTTACATTCATTAATATATCTGTATAGACATACCAAGCAAATAAGAAACAATGAAGCGCCATACACGGGAGGATCGTTTTGTAGAATGTCAAATTCCAAACGGTACATAGAGTCTTCTAATTATTCTGTCGGCTATGCTATACTCTGAGATATATTTTTTAAGGAATAATATCCCATCTACGTGCAATTAGGCTTAGAGATACTTAACTCCAACGAGGTTCCGTTGCGTTAAACCATACCGATTAGCCTACAGGGCTTTTCGGATACTGGCAAGTTTCCTCTCAAGACTCCCAAAAGTTTAATATCACAGTATAAAGTTGTAGAGTTTCTTTAGGTATACGTATACGTATCACGTGTATGTACACACCCACCGACACGTTCATCCGAGAATTCGCAAACTATTCTCTCTTTAACAGGTTGCCAATTTCGTAGCGAGTAAAAGCTTCAATTTTCCATGATTCTATAACGGTAAACCTTCGCCCCCCCTAATCAATGCTGCTAATAACGCAGAGCGGACGGAGAACGCATAATGGCGACACAGAACGTAGTAACGTAAAATGTCGATTTGCTATCGTGATACGAAACTATACTATTATTTCCATTCTAGTTTCGTCAATCGGGTTGGTATGCCTACTCTATAACAGCTCTACGTCTGGATCTAAACTGGAAGCAGGGCTACGGAAGCGTGTAATAACCGCGTATATAACCGTGACTATAGGACCCCCCCTTGTAGCTATATACATACGTCATACGAAGTATATGTGGAGAGTACAATCTATATACGAACATCTATATATCTATGAGGATGATCTAGGGATATATATATATATATATATATATATATATATATATAGAGAGAGGAAGGTACTACAGATGGCTACAGTGTATACGTGCTGCTGCTGAGCGCAGCAATGCGCCCTCCACTTACCTCACTGCTACTCACATCTACGTATGGACTGTACAATTCTCCCTGGAACCTCGAACCTCCAACCTAGAACCTTCAACCTTCTCTACCACCATTCGAGACCGGGTTATCCTTATCGGAGGTAGCGGGCCACATAAATCAAAGTGTTTACTCGGTAGAGGCCAAGCGCGCTGCCAGAGCAAACTCATGGCTAATAATGAGGCATCCCTCGTTCTCTCACACTTTGTCTCTCTCTCTTTCTCCATCAATTTCTGGATATATACATCTCACTTGGCGTTCTTGGTTTACCTCGACTCCTGACCGTAACTATCCTTCGGTTACAGCCTCGCTAGAGGGATGGGAAAGCGTTGAAGTAACTTTGGTAACCTGCTATTCGTACACCGTCGAAAGCATATTTTGATAAAACCTCTTGATTTCTGAGGGTGCAATATCTTATAAGGGATATTGCGGGTGTATTATGTTTGCATAGACAATGTCGGGTGATTACTTCGAAAATTATGATAAAAACCTGTGATTATTTGGGATATAGAATGTTTGTGATTTTCTCGAGGAAAAGAAAGTTTCAGGCACCAAATTCGTTGGACTACTTTATTTCTGTAACGAAAAGGACGCTGGAGGTAAAAAAAAATAAGTTTTCCTTACTTCTAAAGGGACTTCTGATTTCTATAGGGACTTAATAGCGTGCGGCTCCAACGTAAATGGTAGCTCCAGAGTCGAGGCAATCGATGTTTCTTTGTACTCTACTTTTCGTATTTTCGGTTTTCTATCTCGATTGTCGGGACACCTTTCCTGGCGATGATTAAATTTAGTTTTTCAATAAAATCGCCAAGCACCTTGGTTAGATAACTGTGTTATTTCCAAGCAAATTATACCTGTAGAATTGAGACGGAGAGCCTCTTATAATATTTGGAGTACTAGCCGCTAGCCAATCAGAGCCCTTGAGAAGTGTGCGATGTTCCGTCTGGATGTTTAGTCTGGATAATATTGTTTTTTTTTTTTCTTCTGCCTCCGACAGATTAACGTAACAGAAAGATTAGAAATGTCACAGCAGTGAGAGCTTTCAATTCGATATAACGTTACACGGATATCTTTGGTGTTTTTAGTCGCAATGCTTTTGTCGATTACTCTTGGAAAAGTCTTAGCCGCAGGCGCAGTATTCTTGTAGGAAATTCTATAAGGTACAGTAATGGCGCAGAAGGTGATATCGAAGGTTTTCAGAGATGCAATTCAGTTTGCTGGTTTGAAACAGCTGAGTTATCGTTTCTCGGGGTCTTTTCGTTTGGACCTTTCGGTGAAAAAGTGCAGAATGCGCTGGTGCATTACCTCGGGTTTTCCTATAGATTTTACCGTGTAGGTGCCGTAGATCGGACAAATCGTGGTTAGGGGTTGGAAATTGAATTTTTCGTTTGAAAGTGCAGGATACACTATGCAACGGGTATATACGTACTGCAGTAGTATATATATGCATTGACGTCAAGCACATCGTGGAGATTGGCCTCGTTTTTAAGCCACGAAATGATTGCTTTTCGAGATTCCAATATTTTTTTTAACGTTGCTGCTTTTCCTATTTTCATTCTCGTAATAGCTATTTTTCGTATTCGCTTCTCACTCGCACCCGTCCTTCACTTTCCTGTGCTTTGGCGTGTTTACTTATTTTTAGGAAAAATACTGCGTTGGGTTTTATTGAGTCCCGGACGTCCACCACGTTCAGACTGTCAACTTTCGCAAATTGCTCAAGTATTACCTACGTCACGCGGACTACGTGATTAAGACTTTAATTAAGAGACGCGAGTCTGGCCCTTTTACCGCGATTTAAAGAACGTCGAGACGCCATTACCCGCTGCGTTATCCAGCAACGTGTTACTACTGTGTTCCGCGTCACTAGAATATTTTTCAAATATAAATTTTGAAAACAATGTCTCGACTATATAAAAAATAGTGTAATACCGACGTTATTTGTATACTTGAATACAACTAGTACGCTTTTCAAGATATATTTGGTGAAAATCGGTTCCACGTTCACCAATATACTGAAAAGTTTCTGGAAATAATTTTCCTATTAAGGGTCAGTAAAAAAGGACACTTCAATATTCGTCATTTTTATTCTACAAATATATTCTCAATAACTCTTAAAATGATAACAATAGCTTGATTAGATACAAGAGCTGTACACACGAGAAAGTATTTTGTAATTAACAGTACATAAAATTATACGTAATTCATTACCGTTGCGTAAACGTTCTTCTGCTGATGTTTACGTAAGATCAGCCATGCGGGTTGGATTTTTCGATTCGGTAGTTTCGACCACGTTTTCAAGACAGAGACTCTACAATGTGTACAGCAATATAGTGGCGTGACAATATGGTTGCACACTGCGATCGTCCATTTGGAAACTTCTCGACTTTCCTGGCAATACGTATTATATGCTCAAGGTTATCACAGATATATACGGCATATGTGTATAAGTATGCATGCACCAGTGTGCTTTGAGGAACATGTAGATTTTTAATTTTCACAGTAGGATATGTAATATGTATACTGCACGCTATAATCGAGATCTGTATCATAGCAGAAGGACTTCTTTGTCTACGCTAATCTTTCCTCCCAGGGCAATTTTTCTATTAGAGTTTAAGAAAAACATAGGACTTCTTCTTCGTTTTTAAGCCTTCCGGAACCCTTGGTTTTTACTTCTGATATCGAAGTGAAAGAAAAATGCGCGAAAGAGAGAAAGAAAGACAGAAAATGTGATAGTGCGAGGACTCGGGAGGAAGGGAATAGCGGGACGGCAAGAGAGAGTAGCCAGACAAAATTGCAGCTTCCTGCACGAATTTAATTACGCGGACAATCCTAGCAGCCGTATTTTATTTTATTTTATTTTATTTTTTTTAAGTCCTTTATTTTATTTCATTTCATTTCATTTCATTTTACTTCACTCGCCCCCTGACTGCAGCGTCAAATTCCTCTGTGAATTAACGATGTACAATGATAGTCCCTTTTATATTCGATGAAGTTTAATCTCTCGTGCTCTTCTCAATTAGTGTATGTTATCTATGTCGTCGATACATATATCTTTTTGATTTGACGTATGAATTCGACTTTAATTTCTTTATCTCTCATTACCCCTTCAACAGTCCCGTCAGTTTTCGCAGATATCCCATTTCCTTAATGTCATACATTCATGACCAATACAAAAATATTAATCTGCAATGGGAATTATCGTTGGTTATACATATGGCGAGAAAAATGAATTTGTGGTTAGAATTTTCGTTTTGCCGAACATCTTTGCGGCGCGCCTATACGAATATGTCTGTAACGGATTTTTTTCTTGAAAAAAAAAAAAAAAGAAAAGACCTCTCGTACCAAAGCTTTGCCGTGGAATCACTTATAGCCGTGCACAGAATGTAAATACAAAAAAATTAAACTCCCTGGCGTTAATGCTTGCATTCGTTTGAGAGTTATCTTCCATTACAGATCTAACAGGCAGCAGACTTGGTGTCAGTCAGTACTTTCACACCTAGTCAGCAGTGACGTAATAACCATTGACGGATTCAGTCGATTAACGTAGCGCTACGCGTAACCGTCCACTAGATTCAAAGGTCCACTTTTTTTTTTTTAGCTATTTTAGGGTAAATATCGTTAGCTATCAAACGTTTAAATTACATTTAATGGACACTCGATGTGGGCAATAGCCATGAAAGAATTAAGTCGTGATATGAATCGATTATAGGAATTCATGATATGCGGTTAAATCCATGAAGGAAGAATCTTTGACTATTAATTTTCTCGGTTGGTTGTATCGTATTTTATGGACTGACGAGTAATTGCATGCAACATAAAGGCATTGGCGTAACCCTAATTCCCTGCTAATTGGAATTCTAAGCATTTCTAATCGATTGATTGGATCGAATAAATACGTCCTACTATTCAATTGGTTCTCGTCGGCCCTTCTAAAGCTTCACGTTTTTTTTTCTCTTCTCTTCTCTTAATTCCGTTTTATCGTTATCCGCGTGCAATGGAACTCTGCAATTCCATTAAATTGTTTTCGCGTAGAAAAGTAATCTTATGGTTTTAACTTTTTCGTAGGTTATGTTTTCCTCTCTCGTCGATGCTACTGACCAGTTACTCTTATTATCACTTGACGTAAAAATTATTGAATGTAAATTTTTTTGTTTATCGATGCATAATCATATGTCAATTTATTTTATTGCCGTCGGTCCCAATTAGAGGTTTTTTAGTATCTGTTTGTTGAAATCGATCACTAGAGTGACGTAATAGTTGACTGTAACAAGTCGGGAAGGTTCGACGGGACTCAAGATGGGTAAGTAAAGGGCGTCAAGTGAGAAAAAGACGGAGACTCTCGCTGTCTCTTTCTCTCTCTCTCTCTCTCTCTCGCACTACGGGGATGAAAGAGTGAGAGAGGAGTGTAAAGTCGAAGTGACTCTCTGCGGTATTTGCCAGGAAATGTGCGGTGCAAATACGATAGTAGGAAATAAATGGAGATGGCATTTGGATAATTCAAAAACGAAAGACTAACGAGAAGTCGAAGACAAATACGTGGCAATGGCGGAGAAGTTGAAGCGCGAGACTCGAAGTTATTTATTCTTTGAGATTTTTTTTTGGTTTCGAGACTTTTATTTTGTTTTTTCGGTATTTATTACATCTTTCCCTAACCCTTTTTTTAAAAATAGAGAGCCCCTGTAGTTTTTGTCGAACGTTTCGTGTCTCTGTCTTTCAATATTTTCGTCATGGTTTTTCTGTTGCTCTTTTTCCTGATTTACTTTGTTCTTCTTGTTTTTCTTGCTATTTGTTCAATTTTTCCCACACACTGGCCAAATGCCTGTTTTCTTGCAAATTCTCTGTTCCGCGCGAATACCCCCATGTCTCCGCTGACAAGGGAGCAGTGAATTATAAAAAGAAAGAGATAAGAAAAAATGTGGACAGGGTAGAATCTGCCCTTAGAATGCAATCAGGACCGGCGAAGCGTAAGGCGACGTAAATTTAATGAGAATGTGGTCTCGCTGACATTTTTCTCTTGTTTTTCTTTCGCCTTTATTTTTAAGGTTAACCTGATTAATATACCCTGTACAAATATATATATATTAAAGCCTCATTTACAAAGTGTATTTACGCACGTGCGTTATCAGTCAAAATTCTATATAGTTGGTTCCAAAATTCAACGTGTTTTTTTGGACAATTCGCAAACAACGCAATCCTTAGTAAACGACGCGTGGCTTCCTTAAGAATCCTAAAAACATGCTGAAATAGAAAAATAAATTATACTATACTATATGTACTATAATTCTTTACTAGACAGTTGTAACAGTACGCACTAGAAAATGTTCCATATCGATTGTACCTTTTTCTCTTTTGCTTAAGTCTGATTATTTCTAGTTTTTACAGCTGTAGTGTTTCAGAGGCAGTCATTCTTTTTTCCCTTCGTCCTTTAATTTTCCTTTTTATCATCTCGGAACGAGGTATAATTTCAACGTTACAGCTGGCAATTACGTTCGGCTAATACAGACGCTCCGCGTACACGTTATCTGGTTACGCATCATGTATGTCAACGGTGGAAAAGGCTATTCATCTGGTCAACGTGCGCGTTTCTCTCTTTCTCTGCCTCTCTGCTCTCACTTTCGAACGAAATGGTGATATTTTTAAAAACTTTCTTCCCTCCTCTTCAACAACTCTCTATCTATTTCACTCTCTCGTTCGCGTTCTCTTCATTCCCCACCATATTCCGCATTCCCTTTTGCACCCACTCATTCTCCCTCCGATTCCACGCCGTTAATGGGAAGGAAACAAAAAGGCCGTATGGACGCCTGTTGATTTTCCGCAATATATACTGAATGGCCGATACCGTTGGGTAAAACATCGACCTGGCGACAGTATCCACAATATCGACGGTATTCATGATATTTACAATATCTACGGTATATACAGTGTCCAATGTAGTGTCCACGGTATATTCATACTGTCCGTATTACAGGAGGGAGAGTTGATCAATGTCAGTATGGGGTATAGGTAGACGTATTATATAATGTGCGTAGAAAATTCTTTGAAAAGCTTGCGGGTAATAGCTTGGAGGAAATTAACGTGTTTTCGGATAATTGGAAAATGTAGGCGCGTCCTATATATACGTAATGCCAGAAGCTTATGCCTATACGATGAACGTGATAGGGAATATACATTAATATTTTTGTGTTTTTACAATTCGCACGTATCTCTTGAACGGTAATATAACAAATAGATGTGAAACCTTCGATTTTTCTTTATCAACGAGTAACGCTAGCTTTAAAATTTAATTAAAAAAAAACAACCACTTGAGGCCTCGCACACGTAATTTTTAATCGAAAATATGTTTTAAACCAATTCCAATGTTTTTCTTTCTTTTCAAAGACATTTTTTCGTTTCGCAACAGCACACTATAGTTCGCTACGCCCGTGTATGCTTTTTTTCATGGTGTTTCCAGTCCTTCTCTTCTCTAGCTCCTTTTTTTAGTCTCTCTTCACCGCACTGTTTTTCGTCCAGCTGCCTCCTGTTGCAATGAAGCTTCTCCGACAGCAGCGACTAATGAAAATATTATTTCAGTAACGTTATAGCCCGGCTTGACTCTTTACCGCGGGTAGATACACTGCTAGAGTTTGCCATACCGTGGAGCGACCAGAAAACTTATATTATTAAAAAGCTTGCGTTTTTGCTGTATGCTAGATACTGCGCATTGTATACGTTTCCTATAGCGACGTGAACAAGCATACACGAAAGATCGCACGAAGCTAGTCAATTTTGTACTCGTGTTTACGTATACCTGATTCTCGAGTTTATCTCTATTCTCTATCTGTGATTATACATTATAGATTATCTTCTTTCTTCGTAGCTATAACGCTCTTCGCTTTCTCGATTTATCACCTGTATAAAAGAAGCAAGGGTATTCCGTAATGCCGAAGCTACAGGGAAGCTTCACTTAACATGACGGTACTCGGCGCGAATCGTCTGTTCTCGTGCGCCATTCGTGCAGCGTCCATTCCCAGTGAGCTTTGCCTTCGGGTAAGGATTAACGGGCCGACGGGTACGATTTGACGAAAAGTTTTAGCAGAATATGATCGTGACTTTCGGCTTACCGTGAATATTGCGCTTTTTACATCGCGGTATGTATACGTATATAATACAGAGGAATTTGCGATATAAGTATTCAGTTGTTAGTTTGACTACCGAGTTCATTAGAGACTTTTTCAAAAAAAAACCGTTGGCAGACGCGTCGTTAAGTCGTAAGAGCCTCGTTACCAGTCTTCTTATTGGTAGGATAAAAATAAATGGGGGTTAGAACACGGGAACACCCTTAGTGGAAGGAAATTGTACTGGCCGTCCAGTCAGCATCTCTGGCTATTCGTCTCATGGCATTTTCAGTGACTTGTTTTCTTTTGTTGTTCCATTAACTCTTATTTCTTTTGTTGAGTGTCGCGCGCGCATGCTCACGGCTCTCTCGGTCGACCCTAATACCCCGGGAAACCTCAAGAGGGAGGTGGTGGTTCCTTCCTTTGCAACCTATACACCTTCTACATTTTCTATTCTCCCTCCATCACTCTTTTTACTCTTTTTCCTTCTTCTCTCTCTTTCTCTCTCCATCTACTTTCTTTCCATGACTTTCTGCCCTCACTGCCATTACCGACTTCGTGAAAACCCAAGAACCTTAGCCCTTCTTGTCTCATCGTGGCAGCGTGCACCGCAAAGCCACCCTTCGCTTCTGTCAAAGGGCTCGTGGCTTTTGTTCGCCCGTTGCGTTGCTACGCCGTCGTATTACATGGCGCTTACATTTTTTGCCGGCACAAAAAGCTCGCGAATTAATTCGAAAAGTCCCGAGACCAACGTCGTCTGATAGATATCTTGGGCGTTTTCCTTCTTTATCTTTTCTCGCGTTATGCCAGACTTCTTTTATTGTTCATTGTCGTTATTATTATTTCACGCTTTAATCACGTTTCTCTCTTGAAACTCCATACGGAAGTTCTATCTGTTCAGTGTCTTTCTTCTACGCCTGGATATTTGTCATTGTTTCTTTTAATCCATCTTCTGTTTTTCATTGGTTAGCAAACAGTACGCTAAGGTTGCTCTGCCTTTTTATCATTACCAGAGGTCTATCGCGCGCACGCTTGTTCATCATCCCTTAAACGAGTACAAAATTATTTTACATATTTACTTTTCTAATGCAACCCCAAGCGACACCTTCACTTGCATCGAACGACAATAACGACCACCAATCGGAATCGTGAAAATTGCTGACAGAATTTTTAGCTATTTTTCAAATATGTGCTAAGATAACTCCGACACGGATCTAACACCAGAGGGATAAAAGGTGTACAACGAATTTTTCGTTGAGGAAAAATCGTTTTTCGATACATGAAAGTTTATAGGTATTTTAATGGCAGTCACCACGTGGCGATCCCTGCAAATTGAATGCGTCGCAATTTTCTTGAGTTCGTTACGGATCGTCCCATTTGCACGGAACGTTGAGCGTCCGTTCCTCCATATATACATATGTATGTTGGATATGTATAAATGCATGGTTGGTCTCTTCACTTTTCCTCGTAGAGATTGAGGAAGGGGAGGGACTGACTAACACCTAAACAATTTGTATACGTATCTAGAATTGTGTGAATTAACTATTCCCGTATCGTGAAACATGGTAGAATCGATGTTTCTAGAGGAATTTGAATATTGAAATATGAAGATTCTTGATGTAAACTAATTGAAAAGATGCCGAGGATCCATTAGCGGCATCTGTACTTCGCATCCTTTGCATATCGACTTTCATTAACTCTTTCGCATCACCAGGATCATTTTTGACTCACAGCCCCTATATTCGTGAAACGATTATTTATTAACAAATGACTAAGAAACATTTTCAATGAATGAATTAGGAAGTTAATGAAAGTCAAAATTGCAACCAAGTCCAAGGGATACTTTTGCCTTTTCATTGTATACCTATTACGTGTCCATTAGTATAATAATGGGTTTTGGGATGCATCAGTGATCAAGATATAAGCGTATCCGAAAGAGTGATCCTTTGTGCAGCCTTGTCAAGCCAGCTTTGTGGAGTCTCGAATATCCTTGTCCACGTGAGTTCGTTAGGTCAATAGTGCAGTTGTGGTAGCTGAGGACACTTTGACGCACAATGAAGCCAATAGGCAATTTCGAGAGTGCGTGACGACCCTTGTGTTGCTTACACTAGGACCCTGATGTACGCGTGCAGCCTATTCAGGCACGGAGCTGCAACGCATCTGTTACACTTGTAACGAGTATTGCATTCTCCTCTCCTACCTGCCGTGTTACGTACACGGATGCGGTTGAGCTTCCTTCGTTATGTTATCTTCGCTTGAGGCCTGACTCGTGCATCCAGTGCAGTTTCGCCATTATGTAGCAAGAAATATTATGCACGTGTGCGCTACGTTTTATCTGTGACCTTTTGACATTGCTTGTACAAGCTCTATGCAGTGGTTGATATCTCATGATAAGCTTGAGCTTAATACAAAAAATGTTCTAAGTATCCTACAGATCCTCGTTCACTTTTGCATTTATAATTGTTAACTAATGTGTATACACGTATAGAGATTCAAAGGTTCGGCATTGAACTACGTGCGGTTCGGCAAAGTTCATAATAGGTTGAAACCCACGTTTCTTAAGCCGTAAAGTGGAGGAAGGGCCCCTGCTGGCGTCAGGAGCTGCAAGTGCCAATAGCACATGCTCCTGCACATATAATATTGCTATGCTTAGGCGTATATACTATGTACAATAGATACGGCATATATTAGAGGCTCATGTACAGTGCGTAATTTGCTATATGCTATATACAGCTAAGTATATAAGCCCTAGAACTTGGTATTATATGTATTGGAGCGTATTACCGTGGATGCTTATTAATCAATTCCAATTAATGGTAAGCACACGTCCGATTGCTTTATAGACAGCTGCGTTATGAATGAGACTCGTGTCAGCTATTTAACAAAAAAAGTGTAAAGGGGTATGTACGATCATTTTTTTTTATTTTTCATTTCTCTCAAACCCACCCCCCCCAATCGCCAATCTACGTAAATGGCACGAAATGCATTCGTTCGAATTGGTAACTGCATCCAGTTTGCCTACGGTCTATTTACGCTGTCTTCAGTATTCCTGTCGGTAGCTACTGCGGAAAGTTTGAGTTTGCACGGCCACGCGCAAGTGTACACTTCGTCGAAAAGATATTGCTAATTCACGTGATACGGCTCATTGAACAATCTATTTGCAGTTTCGGGAAACACGTACATTTTGTATTCTTATTAAATTGAATCTTTAACGGGCTGGAAAATTTTGGTTGTGATTTCGAAAAATTACGAAATATATTCGTAATTTTTATTGGTACTTCATGAATATGTTCGAGCCAGGTAGAAATGTGTTAAGTTATTGGCGATTGTCGTAAAACTGTCAGGAAAAAAAAACAAGAATAGAGATGTCAATACATTTGATACATATAAGGATTACCTGTACACTATAGACACAAACATCGCAAAATGAAAACGACAAAGTCATTGAACAAGAAAATTTTATAATGAATTGACATCTGGAAACGCCGCACTTTTATCGGGTCTCTGCACCATTTTGTATCAGCTGCAGGTTTTAATATATGCCTCTAGATGGCCTTACGGTTGGCTACGCTGCCAAAGGCGTAGCCAGCAATTTTTTACGATCAACGATTCTGCAGTATTTGGAAGAAAATGTTCTTCGTGCCGAATAGTACGTGTTTACGTCACTGCATTACCTCTACGTTGCTTATACAAATATCATTGGTTAGCACAGTTATCGCTTGCGAACTATAAACTTTCGAAACAGTCGCAAACAGACGACACACCCAATTTCGTGTGTAATCTGGTCGTTCACGATTTACCCTAATCGCGTAAATAATAATTTCCAATTGAATTACTAGTCTGAATAAATAAGTCGAATATACGATCCAAATGCAATGGGATTTTTCAGGTATAAAAGGTAAAACAGGAAGAAAGGAACCGAAGTAATTTTTTACTTGTGGCACGTTCTGCATTTCGTCTCTCTCTCTCTATGCTATACACGATCCAACCACGATCACTCTTGTTTGCTATATACCGAGCTGCCAACCTTGTGACCTGCTTTTACTCCCGAAATTACCAATAGAATTCACGTAGAAATTCACTGCAAGTTTCGACCTTTCGACCTCATGCTCGCACCAATACGTAATAGGACTCAGGTTGAATATCAGTTAAACCCCAGAATTGAGATAATCAATTTTTATACAGGTTCCAACGTTGTATCTTTATATACAGTGAATTGGGTCTGGCGCGTTTCCTTCGCGTCACGTTTGTGTCGATCGGAATGATAGAGAATCCAAAAAGATGGAAATAAAAAGAGGGCTACGAACTTACCTTTTAAAATGGGACGTAGTTCGATTCAAAATGGAGCGGCTGCATGACTTGAATATTGAAAGTGCAAAGGTTTAACTTTTTAACTTTTTTTTTTTTCGACAAAATACAAGGAAGCTTTAAAATACAAACCAGTTCATACACCAATTACGACTTATTGATTTTACGTGGATTATCGGGTATCAATATTTTATTTTTTATTTTTTTCAAATCTCGATACGAAATAACACAAAATAGATAGATTTCGAGAGAAATTCCAATTTTTGGTTTTAATAATCGCATCTGCTCTATGACTGGTTTTCGTTCTTCCCTGTATGGTAGCGAGTATCGACAGCGTATTACATTCGTGGTCTAACACCCGTGGAAATTATTGATATCGCTGGCAATCCCAATTTTGATAACAGGCTAGCCCTAACCACGATTAGTATACAGTACGTACTGTATACATTAGGTATCGTATTAGGTATTAGAGAGCTTTTGAATGCATCCAAATACAGGCAGTTGCAATATCGTCGAGGGATTTACGTAGTTAAGTAAAATGATTTTCTCGCACGTCCCTTTCTATTCTAATGAACGTAAATAAGCCTGAATCTATATAGTATCGCGCGATATCAAATCCAATCAGTTTAATCTTATTTTTTTTATTAGGCTGATCATTCAAGGTGACGACGTGGGTTTATAGAAAAGAAAAATCATAGACGAAAGAGATTGATTGGCTCTCGGATTCATTTTCATCAAGTAAATTCGATTGTTTTCGTCATTAATCAAAATTCCTCTGTTACCTCGTGGCAAGGAAGGGCGTTTCCTTTTTCTTCTATCCCGTTAAGATAAAAGACGGTATTTTGCAAGGATCTAATTATAGTAGGGAGGGTGGCGGGTTTGATTGTCGTTAGGCGGTAGGGAATGCCTGCTGATGAGGCGAGGTGGACGGAATGTAAAGAAATGGAAGTTTATGGGAATTTTAGCAGCGTATCTCGGGTAAATAAACATTTTGTTAAATCAAAGACCGCCACAGGGTGAACAATCTGTGCACGAGAAATTTTCTCTTAATTAACTAGTCTTGGGTTGATTAATTAACCGACCACCTTCGGTAACAATACCGCGTACGTATTTCGCATTGACGATGAATGTAACCGTATAAAATTCACCGACAGTGGAAAAACGATTCAGAGTCCTGAAGGATACCGGTAGCCAAGAACTGATACGTAACAAAGGTCATTGTAAGGCGACAGTTTACGAGTCTTAAATTCATATGTCAAAGCACTATCGACGGTCAGCCGAACTTTTGGTTTAACATACAAGAAGTTTAGTGTCATTGCTGTAGAAAATATTTGTCTGCCTGTAAGTTGGCAAACCTTTGGTAAAATGACGTCTCGATATGGTACTGCTATAATATACGTGTCCGCATAAGATTGTACTGCGGCAAGTTTCCTCTCGTTGATTGAAATTATATTGAACTTTCTCTACCATTATTATGTGTGATTGATTGGGGTAAAAGTTTAGAGTGTAGTCGGCGGATATCTATAATGGCCTGTGGAGTTGCTATTTGATAGGGTAGGGGAAAATACCGGGGATTTAACTTTGCTCGAGGAAATCCAATAGGAAAAGCTTATTAGAGACTCTTTTCCTTCTTTAACGAAACCAGTTCTACGGCCACTCCCGGAAATGTTTCGCGGGAAGATTATTTATTGCACTTTTCAATCGCTCGATCCTTTCTTTGCGGTTCAATCTGGAAACTTGGGGGTTTCAGACATTGAAATTAGCTTGAAGCAAGAATAAATTCGAATCTAGTGTATTTTGGGAAGGAGGGGGTGGGGGTAGAGTTCTCTCAAGTTGTGTCTCTATTTTAAGGGGTGTTTTTTGTGAGTTCAGCTGGGATACTAATATACTTTAAGAAAATGTTTAATCTTGGTGTCACTGGCAAGAGTTTACGTGAAACTTTTATTGACTTTTAACAACAATTTCGTTATTTTTTCAAATTTGAATAAAATTCTGATTCAAAAGGGGTACGGTTATAACCGAGGTAAAAAATTCCAAAAATATCTTAAATAAAAATTTAAACTCATACGAATGTCCCCTTAATTAAATTGTCATAGACGAAAAACTTTTGCTTTTATCCTGAGTGTATAAATAATCTCTCTCTCTCTCTCTCTGTTTTTTTAATACAACTGGTTGTAAGTAAAAACTTTGGTGACGATAGCCACGGATTTGATTTACGAATAGTGTGGGTTACCAGCGATTCACTTTGATTTCGCATAGTGGCGCCACGGTCGTGTCTCTGTTAACTAATATGTTAATGGCCGAAGAGCCAGGCAGATTTTGAACCTGGGATATACATGTACGACAGTCGTGGATGTCTATGAGAGAGAGATTTGCATTAGCACAGTGCATAAATATGCATATAGGGTGTGACGGTCGGAGTAACGACCTTTGAATTCTCATGGCTTTATCCCGAACTTATTCCCATGCACACAAAAACACAGATCCACGTTCGTCCTCGTATTTCCAGAGATTCGTGAAAATCGATTTAAGAATGAAAAATTCCTTGATCCTTCATTATAATTCGATAATCATTTTAATCTTCGTATTTTCCCCTGTCTCTATATTATTTGATTTTCCATTCGAAAATTTGTATCCCCTTTTATTTGTCTCTTTGAATAATCCCTCTTATTATACGTTATTCCATCATTTTGTAGCTTCCCCTTTATCTATATACGAGGAACGTGCAGTAGGCACTCTTTATATATTTCAACGACGTCTCCCTCGTTGACGTGTATCAAAGTAAACGATACCCGTTTTACATGCATTACAGAATTCGCAAAAGTCCTCGCGAAATAATGCATCTGATAAAGCGAAAAATGCCTGCCGAGAACGAATGCGAATATTGCATGAGAATTAATATAGTCGGTCCGGCGAGTCTCGATGTACGTATAATGCGTCTACGCGTGGGAATATATTATATAAAAAGTATTATTATATTTTGTGTATTAGAGATTTTAACGGAGAATAATATGTTGGCATTGGACTTTGAATAACATACCGTGTATTATTGACACCGACCGATATTACGTGCGTCGGTATCGACGCTGTACAGTATAGACAGACGTACACTGTCTGTCTACCATATTGAAATAGTTGATCCGATATTAGTCAGCCGTCAGTCATCTACGACATTCTGTCATTTAATCAGAGACACGTAGTGCTAGCTGATATATCGGTGAGGATCGTTGAAAAGAAATGAAATAAAATATAGTAAGGCTTAGCCGACTGTATATACGTATAGAATTCGAGTAATGGAAAAAACATGTTGAGGTTGGCGGCAAATTATTTTATTTGTAAAGGCATGAACAAAGAGTAGAGAAAAATCGTTTAGATCGGTGCACTACTCGAAAAAGCTCTTATTCTCAGTTCAGTTTTTAATGCACAAGTCGAACTGCCGATTGACATTTTCATTAGCGATACGAAACGGTGTAGTCGGGAAATAAAAATCTCTCTGGCTGTTAGGAAGCGACGTAACGGAGTAGGTAGGTTAGGTGGGTACTGCAGGTGAGGGTGATTCAGGAAGGTAGAACGTATAAGTACAGCAGTAGGAAGAAGTGGGTAGTAGGTTGGAATTAGAGAAGGAAGAAGAATAATAAGAAGTGGGGCAGCTGTCAGTAGCAGCATTTAGTTAAGAGGATGGGAGTGCTCCTGTGGGATACATTAGGTAGTTGGTCGCTATAGGTAGCTAAGAAAAGGAGATGGTACGGTACGAGATTCTGGACAAGGTTGTAGGTAGGATCGAGTGTGCAGAAGCTTCTGGAAGGTAGAATAAGAAGAAAACGTACGAGAATGAACGTTCTACGGGTCAGCGCCGTCACAACAATACACGACCAACTCGCAGCTGCCCTTTTGTCTTACCAGTTTTATCCAACCTAACTTAACCCAACCCAAGGCCGTAGCTTGAATTTGAACTATAGGCATATCGTATTTACGTCTTAACTCACGTCAAAATATACCTTCGATTCACTTTAATTCATTTACTTGTTTTTACTCCTACCTTTTCTTATCTTTCTGTTTTGTCTGTCATTTTTTTCCTGCCTTTTTATTCTCTATATCTACCCACAGTTTTTCACGTCGTTCGGTTACTCCTTTCCTGCACGAGTCTCGCGCACGGTTACCTGAGAAACTTCTGCTCCCTACTTCCATCAAGCTTTCTCTTTTTTCTTTGTTTTTCACCTGCTTTTTTTTTCTCCAGCTTCGCACGTACGTACGTACACTCTCCCCTCGAAATATAAAGCACGACTAGTCTCCATGGCCCTTCCACGCCACACGGCGCAATAATAAATGAGAAACGCACCTCAAAGTAAAGAAGAAAGCATTGCTGCAAGCCGCAACGTATTTTCATACAAGTAGATAGAGTACGTACCACCTGCACGTACGTGAGCACATTTTTAGACATTATATAGAAATACCAAACTTATGTTTTTCCACACATATATATAAATAAATGTATAGCCATTGTCGAACACACACTGTACTGCGCATACAGGGTTCGTACTCTCTGGCCATCGGTGTCCCGTCTATTACATACCCTATACTTTATGGCGCATCGAGAAAGAGACTGGCTACAAGCACGGAAGCTCTCGACGCCGTTGGTCCCGCATTTCTGCCCACAAAGCAGCCTTGGAAATTGCCTCTGCTATGATCGTAAATGGCTGAAGAGTACTGCCGGAAAGAGGGTCAAACTTATTTCTCTTGAAATCCGACGGAAGATCCTCAATAACCGTACGCGTACTATATTAACTCGCATAACGTGCACGTGCTACTTAAGACTTCATATGGTACAGTAACTAACGATACCGTTTTCTAAACGTCTGTACAATCGTTGAAATATACGTGGGGAGTTTTCGTGTCGATTTATCGACGTGGCACGAGTGTTTACAATTCTACGTAGAGTAGGTGATCTATTGTTACGTATTGTTTTTCGTATCGAATAAGTCTAGACTGCGAGTATACGTAAAGCAGAAATGGAAGGTACCAGGCTAAAGCCGTACTGGATTTCTCAAGTAATTTGTCGTCGTTTAAAGTTCCCTCACTAACAATAAGAAGTAAAGTCTCACCGTGTGCCTCCTTAACACTCTAGGATGCTGAATATTTCTTTCTGTCCGGTACTCGTGGCCCTGTGAATTTTCACCATGGTGTATTTATTGCGTAGAGGGTTTGTATTATATGAGTGTCGGCGAAAAGGCGTCTGCGTCCTCGTCTTTACGGAAGGTCGCTGAAGGCGTGGAAATAAATTCTGGTAAAATCCAAGACGCGTTAACGCAAGACGCAGAGCGTCGTCTAAATCTTCGTTAAGATGGCCTTACTCTGTACCAGGATCGTCTTGGGAGAGTGTCTGGTTAAAAGGAGGAACAATGCGACAAAAGGGGGTCTGAGTCGCAGTCTGTGGTATGACTTGGGATAAAGAATAAGGAGTAACTCAGGGCCAAGAAAAGTCAGCAGAATACTGTGAAAAATAGGCAGAAGACTTCGGATAGCTACTAGTACTGTGACGCCACGCGACGCGACGCCACACTACGTTGGACTATGCTAGTAACGTATCCACTGCGTCAGCTTCCTCTTTATCTGCTCCGGTGTGATAACGTTGACGCAGCATTTTGCATACTGCCCGGGCTCTAGACGTAGACTGCTACTTCGAATCCAAAATCCAAGTGACTCTCACTCCTCCGTCTTGATTCTTTTTACTGGAAGACTTCGTTATTTATCTCTGGCTATAGCCCTGTAAAATTCTTTAAAATTCTTTAAAATATCGGAGGCGTCTAGAAGAATTTTGCGTACATCTCTTTGGCCTCGAACAAATACATGGCGTCTTAATAGATTATTAGTTGTCTTGTTACGTTGAAAGAAAATATTATCGGTTTACTCGCTGTGTGTATTCTTAATGTATTCATTCGGTGTATACGAATATTTTTGACTCCATGTTTTTTTTGTTTTCTCTTCACTTAGTAGCGAAATTCACGCCTGTTGTATTTCCGATATTGCCCCGGTGGGATTAAAAATAAAATGGAGGAACGAGGGGTTAGTGATTATCAGGTGCAAGCCGCTTGAAGTCAGATACCCCAGACGAATGAAAATCCGATGCGGCAATCTTCTCTTGGGTGGGTTGGGATATGCTGGCTATGGCATGGAAAGGGTCGGTGGGGTATTAGGGTGGGAGTAGGTAGGTTATCTAAATTTCGTGGGGTGAGTTAAATTTTTCCACCCCTCTATAAACGGCTCATAACCAATTACCGTGATCGTCCCAACTCCCGTTTCTGGGAAATCCATTCGTCTTTCTCTTGAGGGATTTGGAAAAAGATAATATACCAAGATTTTTTTTCTCTTTCTGATCACGTTCTCTCTCTCTCTCTCCTTTCTCTTTCAGTGCTTTCATTTATGTTTTTCATTCTTACCTGTGTCCTTCGCTTCCTGCACTTTTATTCGGTTTCCTCGGTATATGAGGCTTGGCTTTCGAGTAAATTGCCGACGGTAGATCGATTACGAAATTCAGAAGCCCCTCCCCTTTCCGCTTTAAAAGAAAAGCAATTCAATCTCTCAAAGAAGAAAAGAACGAATGAAATTTTTTTCGCCGCTTGCTTCATCGTGTTGAAGATGACAAATATTTTTGTCGGTAAATTAGCGCGTTAGGATTTATTCGAGGAAAATTTCATGGATGCCACAAGAATAATTTTATTCGTCGTAGTTGGGAGGGAAGTCAATTGTTATATTTTCATGTAACTCGAGTAGCGTTGAATTGCTCGGGACAGGATGTTACCCTCGTCCTCTTTTTTTTTTTTCCTCGTCCTTTCGACCCTGTGGTTTCACAGTTGTTTTGCCAGTGTATGCGATTTCCGAGGAAGCGAAGGTATAGAGAGCTGAATAAATGTCAATATCGTTAGGGTCAACAGAAAGATTGTGTATTTTCCTTCTTGTTAGATGATCCCGGCTTAAGGATCATCCTAAGTCCCACGTGGCCCCGTGTAAGAGAAACTACATCATGCTCCACATCCACTTCCCTCTTTATTCGACCAGGCTAAAGCTTTTCATCCGGCTTTCACGTCGACAGAAATGCCACGTCTGGCTGCTATCTTCTGTATCTTCTTTTCTCCCGTCCTATACAGTCACCCTTTTTCTCTACTCTCAACCTCCTTATCCTCTACCTTTTCTTTCCTCCTCTATCCTTGCCCTTTCTACGTTACAATTCTGCTCTCCGAATTACGACCAGTGTACCTTGGGACTCCTTCTATTTTTCAGCGACGGGTAATTCGACCAAGTGTTATACCTATTGTTTACTATACCCGAATCTTCTGATAAAAAATTCGCAATATTATTCGTGAGACCGTACGGAGGTATATCTATAGGATATTAAAATAATGAAATCTTTTGATCAGATAGAAACGATGGGGAAAATTGAATTATGAGATTTCAAGAATTCAGTAAAACGAATAAGCTTATTTTCTGAAAAACCCACTCATGCTTCGTTTGCTTTGATTCTGTTAAAAAAAAAAACAGGAACTCGTGGCTTTCTTTAGCAGAGTAGAAATTAATGGAGTTTCCACGAACTTGGTGGTTTTCGCATTAAGATACACGTGATCGCGTTGTTGATATTTTACGTACGTACAAGACCGTCACTGTATAGCAGCGGTAAAAAAGCCCAGCTAAAGGCAACCGAACATTCTCCCGTATCTCGTCCACTCAGTATCTAATAGATACAGTGCAGAAAGAAAGAGCCAGGGGCTACGGAACCATAAAGCCGCGTATGCGATGGGGGATACACGCGCTGCCATTGTCGCTCTTGTATGTACGTTTCATTGAAAAAGTGGTGCTTAAGTCACAAAGGGATAGCCGCATCGAAGAACATACCAGAATGAAAAAAAGAAGGAACATGTGTAGTTTAAAATGATCTTTGATCCTGTCGCATGTATCAGAAAATGACGCGTGTAGAATTTCATAAGGTCATAATGGCTTAGTTTAAATTTCAACGTTATCGGACACGAGAGAGTTTTGATTTTTGACTAAAGATAAGAAGGGACTAAGGGCGACAATAACAATGAAAAAAGAGAATAAGACGCTCAGAATAATATACTGGGGAGAAGGATGAGACTAGGAAACAAAAAAAAAAGGGAGTCAAGGTGTCAAGCAGGCAACCCCAGGCAGACACGCAGACCTACCAACCAAGCAACGAACCGCAGAGAGTGCCAGAGACACTACGGCTAAAAGCTTAATTTATAGCTCGAGTCTAAATGACCGTTGCACCGCATCTCGGCTTCCCTTAACCTTCCTGGCGTATTTCATTACAGACCCCTTTTCATGGCTTCCACCACTATACCACCAGGGTCATCACTAAGATTCACTTCACTTCCTGCATTCTGTGCATCCCATACATCCGATTACCAACTGTATGGTAGCATAGTAAGTGCTGCCGCTACTCCTATTACTGATACTGTAGTACTATAACAGCGATCCTATACCTATAGGGCACTCAAGACTTACGTAGTGCCTTAGCGCATCCTTGCTATAGTTTCGAGAGGCTGTCTTTTACGACGGCAGCTTTTCTCTCTCTCTCTCTTTTTTTTTTTTATTATTTTCATGGGGCGACTCTATATTTTTCTTGAGGCTTTAATATCGGGGTCGTTTCTTATTGGATTAAAGGTTGAACGAAATGGAGCCTGACTAGTTAACTCAAAAGGGTGGGTTCTGGAATATTGCTTTAAGAAAATTGTATTTTCTTCTCTGTGTTTTTTTTTATATTTTTTTTCTTTTTAAAATTTAATTATCTTACTTTTATGATGCATAGAAGATTTTTTTGTTTAATGATGGTTTCTAGTGTCACTTTCGAGGAATGCGCAATTGTAGTTCGTTAGAATCTTGAAAGATCTATTTTCTAGCTTGACTGTCGACGACACAACCCTTCTGCGTTCAACCTGAACTACCCTTTCGCTTACCGTCCTTCTCAGACCATCCAATTATTGCCTTGGTAGCTGAGTCGTCTCTCTACCCTCCATGACATCTTCCTCCAATTACCTGTTCCATCGAAGGGATGTACGCTGTCTCTTTAACATTCAGGTAGGGTTAGACTACTAATCGGAATGTGGATCTCCTAGAAGTATCCAGGGGGTAGGTTTATTGATTTTTTCATATTTTTTAAAATTTTCCAGGTTCATACATCGTCGGCTGTGCTATCTACATTTTTACATATAGATATCATCGGAGAATCATAATGTTTATTTCTTTTCTGGACTACGACTCTCTTTGCTCTACGGCTAAGGACGCGTCGCTGAAAAAAAATTGATTGGGCTAATTTTTACAATTATCGCCAAGCACCGGAATATCATTCATATTGAATGAATCTTCTTTATCGGCGCAGGCGCAGAAGTCATAATTTTCAATTTTTTTTTACATTCTGTCGTATATTTTATACCGGTCGCCAGTCAACTTTAATATTTAATCACCTCATCTTGATAACAATCCTCTATGCGCGTACAACGTATCAGATAAACATAATCAGTCGGATGTGACACGAGTCGCGATTGAAAAGTCGAAAGCGAACAAAATGACAAGGATGAATGGAAAAATGCACTTGGCATAAGAGAGAACGATACAAAAGACTCACAGCACACATTCCTACAGTTAAACCGATGCCCATAGCTATACGTTATAGAAAAGTCAGGACTGTCTCTCTCTTTCTCTCTCTCTCTCTCTCTCTCACCTCATCTCATCCAGTCGATGTCCCGGTTGATCCCCCTTTCTCTCAACTCATTCCACCGCAACCCTCTAGGCTCGTACGTTTCAATTTGTCCCCGGCCTCTGATGTAACCGCGCGGTCTCATTAGTCGAGGGGTGAAGGAACCATAGAGTGTTTCTCTCTCGCGCATCACTATTCTCCAGTCTGTTTCTCTCGCTTTACAATCAACCTTACTGCCGCTCCACTACTCTCGTCCTAACCACACCTAACCTCCCTCAAACCTACCCCTAGAACTGCCACGCTACTCGCCACGAGTAGCGTTGGGCACGAGCAAACATTTGCTTGTTCAGCATGACTTGTCGGATGTAATCTTGAAACTCTGGTAGCCACCTATCGGATATTTTTATGTAATAAATCGAAGTTTAACGACGACGCTTTAAAATTTATTTAATAATTTTGTAGGTTCATTGATTTTCCTTTGACGTTTCATCTTAGTTGCAGAGGACTTAGGGTCGTCTTTCTCTTGGGAATGGAAAATTCACGTTATTTCATTCTCAAATTGGCGTCTTTACCATTTTACTGGAATGCCCGCTTTTTCCCTTAGGAAATATCAGTAGTTAATGGGGATGTCTCGGGCTGGGAAGTAATTAAAGTTTCTCATGGTAAACTACCCTTCGCTCTTGGTCTGAGCTGTAAGGAGTCTGGATGGAAACTTTGGAATAGGTAGCGATTAGGAAGTTAGTGAGATCGGAGTTTGCGTGGCTCGACTTCTCCGCCAGATTAATAGCTTTATGAATATCCGGAAGCTCTTTTTTTTTTTATTCTTGTTTTGAGTTTGCATTTTCGAAGATTCTAAGCTTTGTTTGTGCTCCAGTGAACATCGTAGCCTTTACTAGGAGCAGTTCTCCTATATCTACTACCGACATTCGCTGTAGCCCTTCGTACCTGCTTCTCCTCTCTGTCTCTTGCTTCATACTCTGGTACTTCGTAATGACATCACAGGTAATTATACGATATAAGATTTCCTTGAGTTATTCGATGTAATTCTGTAGGTAATTTCGGTTTTCGATTTCCAAAATTTCCATCGACTACCCTCCACCTTAGGTAAATTTCCTATTTACAGAACTACGCAATTGGAAGTCAATTGCGGAGAGCAACGATCGTTATTGAAAATTGTTATCGATACTTTGATTATCAATTACTTTTTAATAATTGATCTTTCAATTGCGAACTTTCGCTTGTTTTGGTAAGTTTGGCGATTAGGTATGAACAAAAAAATTCAAAATTTTGTTTCTTGAAATTCTATTATCCACCGAGTACTTTGACTTCTCTAATCGTAAATAACACGTAGTTCGTGGTTAATTAACTAGCGTGTCATTAGCCCGGGTAATTAAGAAGCAGGAAAGTGTCAACGTGGCCCTTCTCGAAGGTTTCTACCCCAAAATCCGTACAATATCGACTCTTCCGTCTATAATTAACTAAAATTTAAAGGGTCGCCCCGTCTTAGCAAAATTCAATAAAATTATATAGATACTATATTCATCGGACAATGCAGAATATTATCTTGATGATTTACTCCACCCTTGTGCTATGACATTATTTAAATAACATCTTAATACAAGGGTGAGAATTGAATTCAATTCTCAACCATTACCAGACCCAGTTAGTAAATCACCATTTCAATCTTGATGTGGTTAAGTTATGGTCCATTTGAAGGGATCGATAGGGGGTTGCGACTTCTGCCCTCGGAAACTTCGCTAGAATTGATCTTCCTCGCGAAGTGACCCTTGCCCGGTCGGCGGACCAACCCATCGCTATTACAGAATATTGAAAATTCAACATTAATCCCGAATTCAAAATTGATCAATACTCCAAAATAGATCAGCGTCACTTTATACTACAAAATAAGGACAGACTTTGGCTCCACCTATTACAAAAAAATTTCGCAACTATATGAAACCGTATTTGCGTGCTCTACGCACTCTTTGCAAATTCATTCCGGCTCTTGGATCCCAATGCAAATCATACCAATCCATTGCGTATGTACTTGACTTTCGATCTGCAGCGTAGATGGGGGGGGGGGGGAGGAGGAGGAGGAGAACCGCCTGTATACTTACTAGTCTTTTATCAATTTTTCATTTCAACCGACTAAGCAATTTTTTCACAACTTACACTTCGTACTCTGAACACTGATTGATTGCAGAATGCAAGATAGTACGTTACAGCCATTAACAGCTATAATGCGAAGTTTCAGAGGAGACTTGAGTCTGATCTGTATTCGGATTTGCTCCACTATAATTACTAGGGATTTTAAGAAGGGGCGAGATAAGGGTTGTAAACTGTGGATCCAAACAGAGTGATTAATAACGTAAGTGCAAAATGCTGGACAGAAATATACGATCTTCTGTGCCAAAGGGAACTATTTGTTTTAGCTGGCGAATGAGTATTGGAATAGAGAGTGAAAGAGAGAGAGAGAGAGAGAACGAAATTCATTCTAATAAGTTCTGGTAGCACTCAATACGATACTCCTTTACTCGTGTAAACACTTTCCTGGCATCGACCTCATTGCTGCTACGTTTACACAGGTGGGCTATAGAGTTACACCGGATGTGTGGGTGTCTTAGCGTATTTACTGGCCGGGTTGAATTTTTTCAAATTTGTGGAAAGTAAACGGATATCCGGCAAGCGTGGTGGTCTCAGTCGTCTATGTAGTGCACTCTGGGTATCTAAATAAGCCAGAGAACGGTGAAGATTTTCCAGTCGGTAAATTCTCGGATAAATCACGGATCGATCGTAATTAACTCTGCGAATGAGAGGAAGAGAATGGGAGAGAGAGAGAGAGAGAGAGAGAGAGATTAAGCGAGGAAGAAAAAAAATCAGAGAGTAAGGGAAAGAGTTAACCGAACTCGTTATATAGCTATCGTTGCTCTTACGGAGAAATGTTGAAAGAGGATCGGCGTAAAGAGTGGGGATTGAGAATGAAGGAGGGAATGAGAAAGGGATAGAGAGTAAAGAAGAGAGATGGATCAAAAAAAAAAAATCGAAAAAATTCAACCACTAGGAGCAGGAACGCTTACCAATGAATACACGTTAGTTCCCTTGTTGTCTGCGGCTGAGTGCGGTTTTTCCACGTGATATAGGAGGTATATAATACGTATATAGTAGAGGCCAGTATATAGCAGTACATAGTATATATATATATATATATATATATTTAACCAGAAGAATATCCTGTTATAGAGTGCACTTTTTATGGGAACATGGCCTGCGTTTCTGTTTTCTACGGTTTGGGCAGATCTAGATTCTCCGAGCGATAAAAAATTGCGAAAGCATCCAAAGATTTTGGATTGAGATAAAATCAAGCATCTTGAGATTCTCGCGAAATATCATTACGTTAAATTCTATCGATTGTCAATTCTCTGGGCAAACTTACGTGCTACGTGATAAAAGAAATAAATACATTCTTCTTCTGGATACACGTCAAACGCGTGTAAAGTCGATGCACGAATTCAATGTGTTTATTTTTTTTTGACAGATCGAAAACAACAAACTACACGTGGCGACTGTATGACATTTTTATAACGAGGTATACACGTGCATTAGCTTGCATTGAAATATATTATATTTTTTTGATTTTAGCATATGACTGTAGTGCGGATTTGTAACGAGGACTAAGAATTATCGGAATATATTGAGATATATTAATTGATATATCCATGTAGAATGTATACACAGAGATATATATGATATAGAGAAATGTGTCTTTGTCAGTGGGGTTTTGGTACACCTGGAGGGATACAATCTCTATGCATGAGGTTCACTGGCGCTACAGCTTCCTAAGTACACAGTACATGTATTTGCATTTCCCTCTTTGTACCGGTACTGTCCCTCTTAGTCGCTCTAGGTTCTCTCTGCTCTCTCACTCCTACTCTCTAACTCTCTCGATCCACTTATACCGTTTCTATCGCTTCTATTACATGCACTACCTTTCCACTAGCTTCATCCAGTTTCACTCTGTGGTTCTCATAGCGAAGTACCCAGACGATACTATTTACGAACAGCAAATTTCATCGTCCCGAGATCAAACGTACTGTTGTTTGCTTCAGTAATTTTTAATATTTTCGAATTTAATCTCAACTCAGTGATATTCTATTGTTTAATAGAGATTGTGGTAAATGTCGTATGAAACGTGTTGACAAATTTCTGTGAATAGTCTTTAGAAGGTTTTTGGTCTATTTTCTTGCAATACTTTCATACGTGGCAGTAGAGTCGATCCGTATTGAGTCAGACACTGGATTCTCGCGTTGATATTGGATGGCATAGTGCTTGGCTCTAATGGGGAAAGATAGGCTTTGTTCGCAGAGCGATGGCGGGTCGGTACAGTAGGGTAGGTAGCTACTGTGCCAGACGTAGGGGCTTGCATGGCAGCAGTTTGGCCAAGGAGGCTTGGATGCAGCTGCTGGAGTCCTTCCTGCTGCAATTGCAGAATCGTCGGCTGATTGCATCGATTACACATATCTGTATGCTCGTGCATTGACTGAAATGCAGCGGACACATTATTGCATATGTTAGAGAGGCTGTATAAGAGAAATAGAAAATTAAGAGAAATTTGTTAGGTTAGGTTAAATAATTTAATAATATAAAATTAATAATTTACCACTCGGTGTGTTTATTGTAATTGCATGGAAATATATATGTATTACAATTTTAAGAGGTTAAGTTTGTCTTTTTTTTTATTTACTCGCGTGGTAGATCTGTATTTGTTTTTTTTTTCATTGTTTATTCGTTTATTTGCTATTGGCTTATTGTCGTTTCTATTAAGTTAGTAATGCGGTAAAGGAATGTCGGGAAATTGAAAGCATCTCTTAACGATTTTCACTCGAATACCGAGCTAAAATGGGGGAAAACGCTTCAAGAGGAAATAAAAATATTCGATAATGGCGCCGGCGCGCAACGTACACCAACCGCTACTGAATTACGTGGATCTGTCAATTTCACTCCTGCCAATTCTGGAGTCAGGAATAAACATTAAAAAAATAAAAATAAAAAAGCAAAAAAACTATTATCGACGAAAATCAGTTTTTATCGAGGGGAAATCGTTAGTTTTCCTCAAACGGCAATTCTGTCATTTGCAGATGCCATTGTAAGCGCATCTGGTTACCGAATGGAAATTCTATAAAATGGCGATAAATTTTTTTTTTCAGATTAGATGCAGGCATACTTTTCTAAAAAAATCATCGTCATTAGGTTTCTCGAGGAAATAAATCGAACGGAAAATTTATATCTATAAAATATCTTTGTCTTCCTGAAGCAAGCCGCTTTCGTAGATCGAAGTGGACCGTTATTGATGTAGGAATCACTGTTCCTCTATTTGTCTCTCTCTCTCTCTCTCTCTCTCTCTCTCTTCCTCTCTATCAGCGATCTATCTCTTTCCTTGTCACACATGAACCGTATGCCACCTAGTAGACAGAAGACTCGATGGTTGTCACCCTCTGTATAAACCATGCAGTCCCAATACATTCTCCGTAATTTCATTAGCAAGTGAAATTTCTGGACAACTGATGCTTTGAGTTCAACCAACCGATCGGTTCTGGTATAGATATTTGTCAATTGAAATAGCCAGAGTACACCTTTGTACCCATTGAAATATTTCACCTATAAACTTACGGTAAGCCCGGGTCCTCTTATTGCCCCATGAAAATTCCGACTGTTCAACGAATTTTCGTAATTTCAACAGGCGGGAAAATTAATTCGTCCCTGGTGAAATTATTGCAAAAAAATTTCACCCCTTCCCGTTCGCCATGACTTTCAATGAGTCTCGTTCGGTGCACTCCGAGCGCGGATAAAAACAGAAGAAACGGCAAGAAAAAAAAAAAAAAGAAAAAATCCGTAATCTTCGGTCCGCGGCGCCACGATGATCGGGAACGAGCTCGACGAACAATGCTGGGGCACAATACATTGAAATGAGAAAGTTGGTTTGCATTGTTGGACAACCGCAGCAGAAATCCCTGGTCTGTTCCGAAGGTGGTGGTATGGGGTGTGGTTGGACTGGGTAGGTAGTGGAAAGGGATGAAAAAAAAAAGGGTTGGGACATACCAGTGACGGCCCCGTCCCGGGCGTCGACTGTTGGAAAGAAAGAATTGCAAACCATCGGATGAGAGTCAGATTCCGCGATGGAAAACGTTGATGCTGCTGAATTTCTTCTCCCCCTCGTCCACTCCCTGCTCCAACTCTGTTTTTTTCATCCCTTATTTTTCCAACCACTACCCGTAGCCCCACGGTCCTTCCCCAAACTCCTCCTTGCGTACGCATCAGTCCCTTTTTTTGTTTTTTCTTTCCTTTCTCTTTCCTTCAACCCTTCCAGGCCCATTCGTTCTTCCCGCTACACGACGTCATTTAACGAAGGTACATGCGTCTAGTACATTGCACATGCGTATACTTGAAAACTCACTCTTGACGTCCTGAAAGCCCCTAACCGATAATGGAAGCTATTGCATTGTTACCTTGAGAGTATAATTAGACTGACAATAATTGTCATCACTCCATTGATAACATTGCGTAATACTTTCTGCGTCACGACGTCCATTTGTCATTCTAAAATGACACGTGATCGTTATTATTATCCAGAGTGTATTCGAAGTGACAAATACCTTATAGACGGTATACTTTGAATGTACAAAGCATATCCAAAAGTGTGTTGAAATGGTTACTGTTACTTTCAGTAGTAAATTCAACAAGTGCATAAAGAAGACATTCGTCAACGCTATCCATTGCAATTGCCCTTCTATACACGTTCCCAGTGGGACGGCATAAGTCGACCGTAGAAAACGTCTAATGACGAAATAAGAAGGGGCCATTCTATCACGATAGTATATAATAATGACCGGTCTGAAGTGCATTCGAAAATTCACTGGCTCATCAGAATATCTAAACAATGCCGAGCTATCACTCGAGTTTCCCTCTTGTACGAGTGGTGCCGGGCAAAGCAAAGGGTGCAGCTACTAGCTAGTAGGCAGTAGGATACCGTACGGGATATACCGGCACTGTACGTCATAGGACGTACAGTACGGTATAGTAGGATACCTCGAGTACCCTAACCCTAGTCAACTCTTCATGTCAACCAGAGAGAGTTCTGAAGCTGTACACTTCCGCTCGGCCGTTGAAGAGACCAGACAACGTACCGTCGGCCATCTGTATAATGGGTTGCGTCAACATCCATACACTGGGAAATTTACCCTCTTGTGCGTGAACCATCCTGTGGACATGCTTACTTTTCTGCTACCCACTTCCCCCTCTGCTCCATTGTCTTTTTCCTTCTATTTTACTAGTACGGTGAACTTGATTGAATATTGAATTGCCTTGTACAATAATTGCTTGCGTTATTGGATATCGATCGTTAATGAGCAAGAGGGATATAAGTATTGTAAATTTTATAGTGCGTCTCTTAGTCGTATTTTAGTATGCCGTTTATACTGTGTCTTTATATGGCTTAGGCTCTATTAGGCATTGTTCAACGTTATATGCATCCATGCAAGCATTTGTGTACCTAAGCCGCCGGTATGCTGGGCGGGTTGCGTTGGATTCATGATTTAGTATAGTAATTATAGTCGCCGTGTCCATAAATCCTTGTGTTCTTGGTACGGTAACCTCTGTGTATTTATAACGTCAATTCTGATAATGGAAATATTTGAGTAAGGGTAGTGCCGACCGTAACGCGTACTGTTATTATCTCTCTGTCTCAGCGTAGAAATAGCTACTTCAGCTCCGCATAGACTCAGTCGTTTTGTATGTACGATTAATCCGAAACTGGGACGTTACCCCCGTCAGTGACTCTGGTGCACTGCGTCTATATTTAGATTCCTCTTAGATCCTTAAAGATACCTTCGGACGATTTTAACTGATTTATTTTGAAGAGAAAAAAGTGCTGCGACTGTCGTGAAAGAATTAAATTGCATTTTATTATGCTGGGATATTTTTCTTTTTTTTTTTTTATTGTATCTTAGTCGGTCACAATGTTATTTATTATTGTTTTATCATATATTTTTGACTTCAGGTGTCAGCGCTTCCTACG
This sequence comes from Hartigia nigra, assembly GCA_031001745.1. Classification (NCBI taxonomy): domain Eukaryota; kingdom Metazoa; phylum Arthropoda; class Insecta; order Hymenoptera; family Cephidae; genus Hartigia; species Hartigia nigra. Next base: position 95,520 of record JARPRG010000625.1, on the reverse strand, counting down.
AAATGCAAGGACCCAGCTTTGTCGCGGAGCCACTCTCTCGAGTGGAATTTACAAATGTCAGCGGCGGCAGAGTAGACTGTATCGCCAGAGGAAATCCAGCGCCGACTGTCGACTGGATTGCTACCGATGGTGGGAGTATTGCCAGTATACCCGGTATACGTCACGTCCTGGGAAACGGGACGATACACTTCCCGTCGTTCGAGGCAGAAGCCTTTAGACAGGACGTTCATTGGGCGATTTATAAATGTTCGGCTATTAATAGCGTTGGCGCTGTTGTTAGTAGAGACGTCACTGTTCGAGCTGGTAAGTTAATAATTATTTTAATACCCGCTTATCGATATATTAGTTGCAGTATATTAGAAGTGTACGTTATTTTTGTTTTACGTAGTTTCTTCGTGTTGAAGAATTCGTAGATTCTGTGGTAGCGCCGCCTATAAGCGATTTTGTAGCAGGACTCGGTGGTACAATGGATACTCTTCTGAATTACGATAAGTTAATATTTAAATTTCCCAGTGATGCTTT
>JARPRG010000625.1:57063-91335 GCA_031001745.1 Hartigia nigra | reverse complement strand
CAGCAGCGAACTCACTGAGTTTTTTTACCCCATTCTAGAGTCTGAGTGCCTCGCTTGGCTGACTCTCGAAACGGGTTGCAAAACCCTATAGCTCCGGTTGGCTATATCTTCTACCACTCTGCCTTATGTACCCCCGGATTCTCCCTCAGTCACTCTTTCTCTTGTCCCGTTCGCTCACTCTCTCTCTCTCTTTCTCTTTTTCATACACAATCTTGTATCTCGCTTGGGAACCTTTCGCCGACCTTACCGTCATCAGTGAGTCTGGCCGAACCTTGGAGACCATATATTTTCTACCTTATAAGGTTGCCCCCTTTGCTTCCTTTACACATAGTAGAGGGCTGGTACCAGATAGGGGAGTGTCTTGAGAAACCCTTTATATTAAAGTCGGTATTCGATTACTAAGATACGCTTTGCTTAATTAACTATCAAATAATAATGATGATAATTATAGTTTTTTTTTTTCCTTTAATTTGTTTCAGTCGTCAATCAACGCTACGACCCGGAGGTTCAGAGTCCTGGTGGATTTCCAGGTAATAACGTGCTGATGCGTTGCAGCGTGCCGAGTTTCGTACGAGATCACGTGGCTGTTACGTCATGGCTTCAGGAACCGTCATTCAATATTTATCCATCCACAATGAGTGGTGAGTCGTGTCTCTGCGTTCTGGCATTTCGTTTGCGTTTCTTTACCGCTCGAGAAGAGTACGAACAGAGACAGGTAACGTATAGAAAGTCTTATAGTGTATCCAGGCGTAGCTCGAGTGTCTCGTGTATCGTTTGAGGAATCAAGGAAATTAAGTGGCTACAGTATTTTTCAATGGGACTACACGGTTATCAGATCCTTTCGTTTACGCCTACGTGTTCGCCTATATAAACGAGCATACGGATCTCCGCGAATAACAGAAGTAAATGGGATTCTACAGAATGAAAAATCGATCTCGATAGAATCCGATATTTCCCATGTATTCGGAATGCATGCTAAGGGAAAAGCTTTTGCACCTCTCTACTCATTTCTTTTCTCCTTCGCTCTCCATAGCCTTTCCTACTTCTTCTCGGCTCTTTTTACAATTCTTCTTGGTCGATCTAGTTAAAAATTTTAAATTATAAAATCGTGTGCACGATGGACGTACAATGAAAATACAATGAGGAGAAACGTAATGGAAATTACAGACGGTTATCTAGAAGCACCAGGGGGGCTGAAGTCCAAGTGTTGTAATTCCTACAAGAAAACAACTGATAGTACAAGGGTTGGTGTCGGATTTTTCTATCTGTTCGACTCTAAGAATTCCAGTTAAACTAATTGCCAAGGTAAGAGACGCCATTCTCTAAACTCGCTTCTATAGGTGTATACTTTTATTCGTTTCTTCTGTTCTTCTGCCCCGGGTTACACGCAAAAGCTGATTAAAGCTCGATACACGATGGGTTCGCAAGCACTGAGCTAGGCTAACCTACCTTACTTCGTACTATTTCCTATATCTACATATACTCAGTTTACTGTCTGTAAAACTTACCAGATATAGTCAGCTTCAGCGTAGCCAGGTAGGAGCCCAAGAGAGAGGATAAACTTTGAAACTCGACGTCATTCTGTCCGAGTTCTTTGTCCATTTCTTCTTCGAATCTTGAAGCGTCTAGTTCTCTCTTGCTTTTTTGCACTTCGTAGGTACCCACTTGCTTTTCCTACAACCTTTCACCCTGCTTTTTCACTGGCGTACCACTGCTCTTGAATCTATACCTCGTTCCGGGACTCTCGGTTGGCTTCCTTTACTTTCTTATTTTCTTTTCTTTTTTTTTTTTTTACCTTCTCCCCTTTTCTCCGTGCAAACAAATCTTACGCGGAAGGGCCTGCAAAAAGGGCCTCGTACAATTCCAAAAGGTATCCGAGTAACTAACCGGGATTATTGCTCGTATCTACCACGCTGCGGAAACCTGCGCTACCTACTGTACCAACCGCAGTGCACGCGATAACAATAATCCCGGTATGGCAAACAATAAGTTTACGCGAGTTTTTCAGGGAGATGGAGGACAAAGGAAAAAAGAAATGAAAATCGAGTCGCGTACTCGCTCGCAAAGTTTAATCGGCGTTATTACTTTTCCAACTTCTGACGGTGGACGCTGCTCGTGAGAGGGTAGCTGTACAACCGTCATTTTTTGTTCTGATTCTTTTTTTTTTTACTCTGTACTTTTGCTTTACTGAATTTTTCGCCTCTCTATTTCGACTCCATTTTTGATCGTCTTTCACTTCTTTTTTTGTTTCTCCCTATGCAAATCGCTCGTCTACAATTTTACCACGTAATTACGATAGCATCTGCTGTGAACTTGCTCGGGTGTAAAAATTATCGCGTACCACGATTCGCAAAACGTTATAACTTATCGTTACGTAAATATCATTAGAAACTGTAACTTATCACGGACGAGCAATAGTACCTGGACTATAATTAGTATCGTAGTCATTTTTAACATTGATTATCTGAAAAGTCATTGTTTTTTTTTTCGGAAATTTGGTGAAAAATAATTGTCACAAAATTCTCTGTCTGTAACATTGAGTTTTTCGTTTGGAGATATAACATGAAAGTTATGGTCACAATGATTAATATCATAATAAAAGATACTTGTCATTGACCAAGGAATCATTTCTTATTACAGATGGCAAGTATCATATGCTTCCAAGTGGCGAATTGATGATAATCAATATATCAAGAAGTGACTCTCAGATGACGTATCGCTGCAGGACTCATCATCGACTCACTCAGGAAACAGTGGTGAGCAGCAACGTGGGTCGGATCCAATTAACCGGTGAGATTATTTATAACTATATACCAACGAATAATTACCAAAACACCCTATACATACAATATTTTAAGCTATGATACGAATTCCTTCTTCGATCAGTTCCTTTCTCTATCCCTCTTCTATCTTTTTATCTCTTCTACCCACCTCTCCATTGTGTTTCGTGAAAATAATGGCGGTCAGCGCTTTCACTGTTATTTCCTTCTTTTTTTTTTTTGCGAACCCTCTTCTTCTGCCTCTTCTTTACGGCTTCTCTCTTTTTTTTTTTTGTTCCTACATGGAAAACATACACACATTCATCCTCGGCATGTCACTGACGATACTTTTCGCTATACGTGCGTAACTACACGTATGTTGGTATACTCGTATATGTTGGGACCTTCTATATTTCCCAAGACCGGGCTTTGAGCCGGTTGCTTGCCGACCGCCATCCTCGCTCGTGATTCAAGAGCGGCCGCGCTTCATATGGATGAAACTGGCTCTCTTCTCGCTGTTAACAGCATCTGTGTGAGACGTATATGCAGGACCATGTGTGTAGGTCGTAGTTGCTTGCTGTTCATCAACGTTGGCAGTTTAGGGCGAAAGTTGAAAAATACGCCTGTAAAAAGGAGGCATCATTCGTACGGTCTGACTTTTGAAATTTGGATAGTGCTTGAGAATTTTTATCTTTTTCTTTTTTTTTTTTCAATCCTTCGTGCTTACCTTTCATATTCTCCGTTTCATATTATCTATGGGTTAGACTCCTCGAATTCGAGGGAATGATGGTTGCTTTTTTTTTTTTTTGTAATGAAAAGGCGTGAGTGGAAAATTTTGTTTAACAAAGCCGCGTCCTCTTCACGATAATCGTACTGGTCGTTATTTCTTTCCATAGGAATTGCCTTATGGTTGTTTCTGGTCGCTTAGAAAATTCAAACCAAAAGGATTATTTTTCTTGGGGTTAATTTTTGTTAGAAAAAAAAATTATAATCTATTGGCATACTCGTGTATTTTCCGAGCGCAACCAGTTGCATCGGAGAATAAAATAGGATTAGGAGATGGTACTCCTGTGGGAGCGATCTAATTCCTAAAGTGCAACTGGTGCATTCTTTATTGGTTTTTCTACATCGATAAGTCACATTGAGAGCGCTTGTGAATTTTCTTGGAACTAGTTTGCATAAAATGGCCGAAAAGGAATTTAATGATATTAATCGTTACGCTAATGAAGGATTAGCTGCAGTATATTATTGCCAGGCGTTGATTAGTCTCGACCAGCCTAATAAGCAGTATTAGGACGATGAATGCAATGAATGATAATTAAAAAATTATTTTAAAAACTGCAAATAAAGAAAAAAGGACAAATTTTTCCAAATATTATATTTCTTTGACCAGAATCAACCCTTTAAACGGATTGTCAGCGGTTCACAACGAAACTAGCCCACTTTCAACTCTCTATTGTTTCATTGACTCTACTTGGTCAAATTATATCCGGCCGGGGAAGCATTGTTTCATTCGTGCCGGCTGGAAGTGCGAGAAACCACCGGCGTACCTGGTTCGCAGTCTGTGTCAGTGGAAACCGCGTGTCGGCACATTGTTCAAATTGACCTGGTATGGGTGTATATACGCGCACACGCATAGCGGAAAGGTCTCGATTCCGGAAAGTTAATTGTCGAAGTTTTACTTGAGGAGTCGTCAGCACAACCCCATTAAGGATTCCTTTAATTAACAGGTGCAAATTCTATGGCGCATGGATTTTATCAATGGCTAGACCTTATTTTCTTTTTTTTTGTTTTTTTTCACGTTTTCCCTCCACCCTTTTCTCAAGTATACTACCTACTTTACTGATTCTTTCGAACCATTTCTGTCAAACTATATTTTGACGGACAAATTTTGTTAGAAAGACAAAAACAAAAAAAACAACCCGTTGACTCGATCGTTACTTTCTTTTTTGTCGTTATTTTTCTATTCTTTTTTTTCTTTTTATTAATCAGTTTTCCTCGTGTATTACATTACCATTTATTATTCTCTATTATTGTTGCAAATAAAACAAAACAAAATTGCGAGAAACTCCGGAATGCCAACGTATGACTGGGTTGTAATGAAAAAACAACAAGCGTCTCGTGGGAGAATTGTAATTGATCTAGCTGACGAATGAATAACACAGAAAAAAAAAAAAAAACAGTAGCGGTAGCAACAACAAAAGCAGCAGCGATAGTAACAGGGCTAAAAACAAAAAAAAAAATAAAAATTGCCAGAGTAAAGGAAATGAAAAACAGATTCTGCAAGGCAAATAACCGACGTTCGTGAAATATGACTATTTTGAAAATGCACGACATAATTTAGCTATTTGACTCCGGGCTAGAGCCGCTCTTTGGCTTGACCGGTACGTTTCAATTAAACGTTCGCTCATATGCTGCCCGACTGTTATGTTGGTACATGCTACAACGTTACAACGTTACAACGTTACAACCCTGGATTGCTGTGGTCAGTACGTCAGTTATGCCACATTTCCCAAAGGATAACCAACATCCCAGTAACCAGCCTGAGCATACCTCGTGTTCTCTGATTATTCGCCTACCGGTGGATAGTGATGTGTTTGCGTAATAACCTTAACGCCGTACACGGGTATATTATCGATGGAGCAATAGAAATAATTTGCTGAATAAAAAGTATAAAAAAAAAATTATTATCAATCGGTATTATAATTCTGTAATAGTTTATCCGCAAATTACAAAAAGCAAGATACGATTCAACGGTACTGTTGCTTTCTTCAAAATTTTACTTTACAGTCATATCGTGTACAGCCTCCCGTGGTCCAGAGCTAAAAACTCATAATTCCACGCGCAAGCATAATCATTAATTAAGTTTATGGGTCCAGGTTATGTCAGTAAGATCAGAAGTAATGATGACAGGGTATCGGGTTGATTGAGTTGCCGAGTGGCTGGCACGTACCGGGGCTCTACTACTCTATGAAGCTGAACGTGAGCCTCGAGTGCCGCATGCAGAGAAGCATCATTAGTTAGCTCGACTCGAGTGGAGACTCCTCTATACTCTGTTTAGACTTCTCTCTTCATGCCTTTTTTTTTTTCTATCTCTCTCTTCTTTACTCCACCTGATACCTACAGGTTTAGAATCCAGAATCTATCTTAGTTAGCATCGCTATACCTATACCTCCTATACCTTTTACTGACTTACGTCTCACAGTAACAGAATCCGTCCAGCTTCGTATTCTCTACTTTTTACTTCCTTTGGAATACAGCAGCAACAGCCCGTGAAAGGGCTTCAGTACCTGCTAGTAGATTGCGTCCAATGATGAGCAGACTGAACTCGTATTTCTCCAGGAAATCATATTGCATTTTTTCTTTGCGAATAAAATATCTCATGTTAAATTCCATGTAAATTCACGTAGCACTATCTTGTTATTACCCATACGATTAAGTTATATCTTTTTTTTTTTTTTTAATTCTATTACTTTATAACGTACCGTACAAATATGTATTATAATATTTATATTATATTTGACTATTCATTTTATTGTGCTTATCTGGATAATTGGGAAGCTTGTTAGTTATTATTTATTTTTTTTTTTCATACACACAATTTTTAATAGCAGCTCTTCCCTCCTCTGCACATTTCGTTTACTCTCGTTTTAATTGCTATTCCCGTATTACCTCTCATTCTTCTCATTCGTCATTCAATCCGAACATTGATTTTCTACTCGCATGTACTGATATATATCCAATTTATACGCGATAACGTATGACTGAATATTCAGTCGCTTTACGGGAATTGACGATTGCCGTATTAATGCGAATAAAGCACTTCGTTGCGCTTCATTATATCCCATCGATTTTTCGTCGTTCTTTCGCGCTTGCGATATCGACGGATATCGATTGAGAATAGCTGAATTGCAGCGATAAAGCGTTACGTTTGAGAAGCGAGAAAATGGAAGAGCGACGGAGGAACGGGGTGAGGAAAGTAAAAGAATAAGGAAGTTAAATTGTACCGTATAGCCTACAGACACTTGGGAACGTAGCAATTATTTTACAGTAATATAGGTCAATTGGACGTCAAATTGAAAGTTATTACCGATCATTGCGAACGAAGCTGTACTCCAGAATGTGCAGCGAGTATTATTTTATAAGTGATTTTATAAATCGCAATTGTCATCTCAATATTTTTCTTGGTCCTTTGGCGTTTCACATTGTAGGGCTAGTTTCGAGATGGACCGGGGAAGATGGAAAATTGGAACTTTTTAATTTTTTCAAAATCATCCGAATTACGTATTAAATATTTTGTTGTCGGATCTTCACAATCAAAGGAGACATTAAGGTATTCGATTTTTAGTTGATCACCCTGTATATATTATTATGATGTATATAAGTATATCACAGATAAAGGTATTAGAGGCAATTTTCTTTTTACGTAATTTGGTATCATCTTTGGTACCAAAAACCGTAGTAAATACGAAAGACATTCACTTTTACTGTCCGCACTCATAATTTCCCATTAACCGTTCCCGTAAGTCTCGATGGGGTTTAGAGCTTTTCCCAAGAAGCAAGAGGCAGAGAGAAAAAGATAGAAAGAAAATGTTCAGACAGCGAAGAAGAGAAAGAGAATAAGATGGAATAAGAGTGCGTGATCTCACGTGTTTTGCCATAGCAAATAAACTCTCCTCTGCCATTTTCCTTGTCAGTTTGGGCTATACTTCCCCGAGAAATCGTCCTTACCGTTTTTCCAGGGCTACCAACTGCGTAGGTATTTATGACGCGTCCATGAAAAAATTTCCCGTATATCACAGTGGGAGATGTTGGGGTTGGCGGGTTAACGGGCCGGGCGCTGGGGTTTGTGGCGAACTTGTGCAAAACTCATTCGACCGAGTAAACCCGAGACGGGATATTAAAGAAGCCCACGAAATGTTGTTCGGGGATCACGGCGACCGGTTCGAATACCCTGGATAATTTTGTATTATTATTTCATTTTTTTTTTTTCTACTTCGTTTGAACCTTATTTTTTCATCCAATCAATTTTCAAGAAATTTTATCCTGCTTTGTTTTTTCTCTTGCCCCATTTTACTTTAAACTCTATTCTTCTTTTTTTTTTACCAATTTCGTATATCCAATATACCGTAAAACTTTGGAAACGAAAATAAATTTGTTGTACTCTTTGATCAAGATCTTTACTTTTTTTTTTTTTTAATAATTCTACATTCTAAATCGTTTTTTTTTTTTTTCAATAAGAAACCGAATAAAAATCTCAAAAGTTCATAGTTTTACCTTTTTCTCGATTCTGATTGTCATTCTTTTATTTTTAATGCCATGTTTTCTTCGTACTTTATAAAACCACCTATAACTTTGGTTAGATGCAAGTTAAGGTTTCTGGTATCGTGATCCAAGTTATACCCAGTTGCTTGCATCAAGCTTCTTACTTGAAGTATTTTGCCTGGAATGTTAAACTGACGTTACGGTTAACTGTAACGTTTATAAGTGTTCCTTATTGCTGCTACTGCTCCTAGTGTAACTACCGCTGTTGTTACTGCCGCTATTATTTCTACTACAAGCAGTAACCGAGAGAAGAAGAGGAGAGTGAGGTCAATGTAATTTTCATCGCGGCAGATATTCAGTATCAGCTGCCATCCATATTAAATATCCATTTCTCTCCGTAAAGAAATATATCGACTAATATACCCGGACGTTGCGTGATTTACGACAAACGTCGCGTCCGTGCATGCAATAAAGTTCTCCTTTGCTTTCTTCCTACTATTCAGTTTTTTTTTTTTGTTTCCCCCTTGATACTCCTCTTCCTTTCATCCGCCACTTTTATTTTCTCTTTTCTTATTGTTATTATATACCTTTTCTTGGTTTTCTTTTTTTTTTTTTAAGCCCAGCTCATTTCACCTCCGGCAGCTTCATGGATACTTTGACAATCCGTGCCTGCGCATTGCTCGCCATTTTATCGTTTCTACCATCTGCCCGTTATCCACGTTTTATTGAAGCATTAGACGCCGAACAAGGGAACGCAAGGAATCATCATAAATTTGAATATATTGAATGCGAGGTAGCTATTCCTTTCGATACCAAAAGAAATCGTTCTGCGGGATGAGCGAGCATTGTGAAACTTTTGTATGAGATAACAAAGAAAGGAAGAAAGAAAAAAAAATAAAATAAAAACAGAATAGACTCTTACTAATATATATATACATTGAGTGAGAGCAGCCATTATTATTCTATTGAATCAAGAGGTTTGCTTTATTCTATTCGATATCAGTGACGACACATATATTGCCGGCTCATTCAATTTTGCCAGTTAATCATTCGCTAATTCGATTCTTGTCCGACTCGATGAAATACTTTTTTTTTTTTTCAATCTAAGAATCCACTCGAGGCAACACCGTTTTATTTTACGAAATTCACGTACTTCCTGTCGACGCGATATTACGCTTACTGTTACTCCAATAACATGCATTTAATTACCTTTTGCAGAAATTAGCAGAGCCATGCCACCGATTCTTAATGAAAAATTAGTATACATGACCTCACGCTTGGAAGAGACTGTGGTTATACCCTGCGTGGCCTATGCGAATCCACGTCCGTCAAACAGGTAAGAAGAAAAAAAAAAAAAGAATCAGACCAAGAACGTTAAGATAAAAGTTGAAAATAATCGTATAATCAAATTACATCAACGTGCCCTAGAAGAATGAATTTTCGGGAACCCCCCTTTCCTTCCACCTCTTGGTACTTAGGAGTATTGATATCCCGAGGGATATCATTAACCAGGGAGGATATTGCGTGAAGAAAGAAGAATATAAGGGGAAGGTGAAAAAGAAATTAGGAGTTGAAATCCTTAGGGAGCTCAGGACCTTCATTGTGCGCTTTATAATGTAATGTTAATAATCATGGCTTACGCGGCTAATGTTCAGTGTATATAATGATATAGAAAAAAAATGCCACGAGTCTTTGAATACTTTATAGGTTTATTAAATTCAATCGATCTGGCAAGGAACTCGAGGTCTGTCGATTCAATTATGTTTGCAGACGATTTTTTTTCCAGACTCCATGATCGTGTGTTGAATTAATTATTTTGTAGTTGAAAATTTTCTTGTATAATTATTTCTGTTATTTGAAGCACAGATATCTTTGTTTTTGGTCTATTTCTTGGTACCACTGATTATCGAGTGAGATGCGTCTTAAATGCTAACCGAAAATAGAGAAATTATTTCCGGGTTGGATTACCTAGATGGCGCTAGTACAGCTCACGGGCAAAACAGTCAGTTATAAAGTGATTGCTATGCAATTACCACCGTCTAGGGAAAATGGCCGAAGGCAATTCTATAAATGTACTTGCTGTTTACGTGACTTCAAATCTTTCTAAGATCTTCGAGTTCACTGTACTCAGCAATTAGAAAAACGTACTGAAATTCAAAGGAAAGAAGAAAAAAAAGTGAAAGCCACAGAAGAGAAGGTGGAACTAACCTTTTTAAAAATTCAGAATCCGCCTGGCAACCCACTAATTCCTGTATCAAATTTTCTTCCATAATCCTTATTTAATTTGCCACTTTGCGGAGTATTCTCCATTAAGTGATATCCTGTTCCTCGTCCGTCAGTGAGGTAAAGGAGGGAGAGGATGGCAGTAAGACTATAGAGAAAAGAATGAGAAAGGGCTACAGGGTAGTAATACCTTATTCCGTCTACTTTCCATTTTAAAAAAGGGGAGCTCTAAGTATCCCGCAGCGAAATATGAGAATTCTGGCACCGCAGTAGAATATTACTTAGTGGATCAGAGGGATGGGTTTGGGTTGATATTATATGTAAAACAAATCATGGTTAGAAATCAGTGTTCATAGAGAACAGTCCTAAAAATATTTTTTCCTGACTGTCCATGCCCATGCTGTAGCCTAGGTAGATACATTAGAGAATGACTTCGAACTGGTATAAGCTGATTAATTAATTAATTAATTAATTTTAGTGATAGCCACAGGCAATGTAGAAACAGTGGCTAATGACTATATTAGTGAATTTTCGTTTACTTGCCAATTAAAGTAATGAATTTTCCAAAATAAATTATACCAGTCTTCACCGTATATTAATAAGAGCAAATTGTTATTTTTTTTTTTCATATTTAAACCAGTACTTCACACATTTTATTTCTCCTACTTCTTCTTTCATATACTCCATTCAATATTTTATCACGTGCCACTCACTATGTCCTAGCAATCCTTCCAATAATTTCCGGCGTCCCACGGGAATCGCTCCTTTTCTAATTTTCAAATCGCAAGGCGTTTCATTTCCAGCTGGCGTCGCACGGCTCCGCATAACATGTGCTTCTTTATTTATTTCTTTATTTCCACGTTCTATCCTCTCTGTGTTGACAGAGTGACATAGGCGGAGTTGCAATTACTGCCAATACACAAGGCAACGATTGTCAAGGATGTAAAACAGATCCGTGTGCCATTTAATTATCTCGCAGGTAGAGATAATCCTATGGGTTTCTGGCACCATAAGGCAGCAGCTCCGTCATAAACAAGGCTCATACCGACGCACATACCAACCTCGAATACCTGCAGGGATACCAAGCATCCACACGCCGACGTTGTCGGTAGGGCAATCGTCGAATTCCCCAAATTCCCTCGAATTGAATTGAGCAACGCGGGAAAGGCCAATTTTAAAAAGATAACCTATATCTACCTAACCTATCTATCTCCATATATCTGTATATCCATAGTCACACGTAGCATACATATGTGGCTTATTTGCTGCAGTGACTATGTATCTTGTATTTATTGAGAAATTTCTGACATTTCCATCACGTACCTTGGAGCTTGCCTATCTCTAGGATCGAATAGAAATAGACATTTTTCCAGCACTATTTTGCCGCGGGAATGGGTTTACGTTTCGGCTTTTATTTGCCAATATTTGTCGAAGGAATTGCCTCGTTACCTGGACTACTTACGGGAAAAATGTTTGACTGTAGGAACTAGGTGGCCAAGGAACTTTAATCTTCGATAGTGTATAGTCCGGAAATTTATTTCTCGTAAATAACATGAAATTTAATAAGAAATCCTATATGACTCGGCATTCAACAGCTGCATGACAAATTGATTTTGTACGTCGAGTCAAAGTATCCCAGTTAGTAGATACACTTTTTTCCTGTAACTTCTTCTCTTCATTTTTCGCCTATAAAAGTACCACAGTAGTGAATTAGTTTCTCCGGTTACCGTTAATTTGCAAGTTGTCCAATTAAAAAGTATTTGCTTGCCTTAACGCGAAGCTGCAGCAATTTACTTGTAATTTTACTTAACGGTGCTTTAAGGACGAAAATGATCAAGAGTCTAGAAAATGGTCTATCGATAAATTATACTCTAAGTAACTTTATTGGATTTTACCTAGTTTCGTTTTTCGCGCCTTTTTTTTTTTTTTTCTTGGTCCTGCAAATCTAATGCGTATACAGTTCTACAGGGTGGTCCACGAGAGGTTGCGAAAACTATTGTCATTCGGATGCGTGCCGTGCTCTACGTTTTAGTTTCCATATTAATGCTAATTTTAAACATGGAAACCAGGTAGCAAGTAGATACGTGTAGATTTCCTACACGGTACGATATTCGCAGAGCGAGAAAAGAAGGATAAAAAGCGAAATGGAGGATACAATGAAAATAAACAGTTTCGTAGTACATTGAAAGTTCCGTTGATCATTTCCTATTGCGCTGGATAGTCTCGAGCACTGTATCGTTCACAGCATTTATTAATTTAATGGAAACTACCTCGAATCCTAAATACAATTTAACTGACACGCTGATTACGTGTTTTTTTTTTTCCTTTTCGTACTTGTACTATATACACGGGGCATTCCTACAGGTACCTATTTATATATTGTCTCGTTTCATGTAGTCAGCAAGAAGCTGTATAAGCACGGGGAAAACCCTTGTGGATTTCTTTCTTCTTCTTTTATTTCTCTGTCGTCTACACAGGTTTTTCATTCTTAAACGCAAAAACTTTCTTTCTTTATCGAGACTCTGATCTTTTTTGAAACAGATTTTTTAGGGTTTCGCATATACAGAAGAAAGTAAAATTGAAAAACAAATTCGTCACTTTTCATCGTCGAATTCGTCGAATTGCTATGTTTAAAAGTGGCACTGATTGCTTAAGGATTTTTGTACACGTGTCGATATGTATATAATTATAGTACGTACGGGATGCTGTAAAAGGATCTGTGTCACGGTATAAAGATAAATGTAGGGTAGTAATATATTGTTTTATACTTATCTGGTTTTCAAGTATACATCTGCGTCGTTACTTTTGGTTACGTTTTTTCCGTCCAAGAGAATGGAAAAATAGTAGCACTCGGATGCAGCCGTTGGCTGTGAGTGGCCATTTCGAATGTAGTCGCGAGCTTCGAGCTCTCTTCGTTGAAGCCTCGAAGCTCCAAGAGAGCGCATCCACTTCCGTAACTCTTTGAAGACGAAAGGACAGAATGGCCATCGTTTCTCGACGAGTAAACAAAAGATAGTATATTGCCGATATAACGTGTAGCCAGAAGAGCTGTACAAGATGTATTTTTCATCTGGGAAACTCGGGGCATATTTCCCTTTTACTGTGTTTCTCGATGCCATAAAGTGGCCTTTAGGAATCGCCACATTGGATAAGAGGTTCGTCGCTTTTACATCCGTTCGAGTGGAAACCTCGCAATTTTCTTTTCTAGATCGTTCGAATTATTTTTACCTATTTTATTCCAACGAAACGTATTCTGATGTCGCTGTGGTATTTAATTTCTTTTTTTTTTCTTGAAAATCTTCACGAAGACAAAAAGTACCGCTATCCCTTGTAAAAAGATACACGCGATGTCCCGTATTCTCAAAATGCGGGTTGATCACGTGGGATCTCGTTTGTTCATTACGGGATATTTACTTTGAACTGGTCCATGACGTTTCGGTAGTCTAGATACTGGCGGATATTCTGTTGACGAGGGTGAAACGGCATCATAAGCCGTCAGAAGATTCAAAACAGGATAAATCTAGATACTATATATATATATACGAGATACCTTAAAAATGACGACACAAATTCAGAAAAGCAAAAATTGCCCTATTTATCAGTTTGGACGTCTTAGCGTTCCTTACCCAAACGAATATAGATAAGATATTGGCAATTCGTGATTTCGCAGATTACTCGGTTTCGTATTATTAAACGGAGAGAGCCTATCGATTCATTTGTGGCGGGAATCAGCTGTGTCGCTACCACCAGCTTCAATCGAGTATTTTATTCGGGAATTTTTCTTGCATCATAATATATATATATATATATATATATATATATATATATATATATTTATATACATAGGTACGCCCCTGTATGGGAAACGCAAACAAACCGGCCGCTGATTACAGAGACTGCTTCTGACAGCCCATCAAATATTCCGTGTTACGTATACGTTGACGTCACTACGTATTCCAAGCCCCTGTGTTTCATGGCTTGCGCCATTCCAGCTTCTATCTACCTTTCTGTCTACCTACTACCTACTACTACTTCTACCTTTACCTCTACCTCTAGAAGTGTAGCTTTACTACCACAATCAGTCGGAGTTAGAACCGCCTTCAGGAGCGATCTCCGGGAGTTGACTCACTCGGTCGAGTCTAAAGGTATGCCACCGCAGCACAAGTTCCAACCTTCTCTAACCTTCCCTTACCTTCTCCCTTTGGTTTTCCTTGGAACTGGCAGTTCTGCCTTCTGGAAAGCCCGTATATAGATAACAGCTACTGGATGTGTCTTACTCGATTCTGCTTCTTCTTCTTCTTCTTCTTCTTCTTCTTACTCACTCTCGCCAATTTCCCACCGTAAATTCGATTATTTATAGGTACACCCCTGACCTCCTCTTCCGCTCCGAGTTCACTAGGAAAACTAAACCTCGTACACACCCTACTGTACTACCTTTCGCATCCTTCTCCATAAACCTTAGACTACTCGCCCACATATATCTCTGAGTGAAGAATAACCAGGAGCTGAAGAACATTTCGTGCGTTTCACAGCTACCAGCATCCTGGAACACGTGGTAATAGTATCTCTGTTTTATCTTTGGCTAAGTACTTTTTGCCTTTTTCACTATCTCCTTTTACATTACACCTATTTTGTCTATTTTCCTACCTCTTCGCTTATACTCGATCCAACCTTCGAATCCTAAAACGCTGTAAATTCAGCCTGATTTCACTCGACGTTTGCTACTAGGATGGGCTTTGAAGTCGCGGAGGCGAACTCGATTTTTGAATGTCCTTCTACCGTTACTGCTACTACTACTACTGTAATGCTACTACTATTGCTACAGCTACTACTACCAATGCTCCTGCTTGGGCTACTGTTACTACTATTACTACTATTACTCGTGGTACCATCACTATTACCAGTACCTGCTGGAACGAGAGCTTTTTCAAACCAGGCAGAAATGGGGATGATTTGTTTTCCCACGGCCCAAGCGGACCAGTTCGATGTTTGCAGTCTGTGCTTCCCAAGAAGGATTTTTCGCGTATTTGAGTCTTTTATTATCGAATTTCAAATGGCATTTCTCCCAGATATTTCTTTTTATAACTTCCTCACTCTTTTGTTCCTTGGTCTGTTTATTTTTTCAATTTCATCATTTCTAACTCAGGGGTCAGTCTTTTTTTTTTTTGTTTCTTTTTTTCTTTAGTAAGATTAAAAGCGACGACATTTTATTTTCAATCATTTTGCTTCTTTCGGTGTTCTAGGTGGTATTACAAGAGAAATCAACGTGACGAGCCACTCGATGACAGCTCGGGACATTTTTCAGTAAGAGATGGCTCCCTTATCATTCAGGGGGTCCAGGAGAACGATGCTGGATCGTACATATGCACTGCCAATAATTCCGAGGGTAATGACACGCTCGAAGTTAGACTGACTGTTTCCGCACCACTCAGTGTTCATATTCAGCCGGCAATGCAGACCGTGGATCTTGGTAAACCAGCTTATCTAGTGAGTATAAATTAAAGAAAAAAAAAAGTAGCAATTAATTGAAGCCAAAAATTTGCACTCATCTCAGTTAAGCTCGACCAATTACGAGTATAGCGTCGATAGGATTTCTTGTGAAACGTTCACTAGGGGAATGTTGCAAGTGACGTAGGTGCATACCTATATACATTGAAGTAACAAATTGTCGGCTTAACCTCCGCTGCGCTAAGCTTCTGCTTTTGAGACTTTCGAAATAGGTATATTCTAGGTCGATTCCGGATATCGAATATCATTTCCATGAACCAAACTCTTTTAATCTTCTTCTTTAAACTACCATATGTATGGTACCATTGGGTTTAATCAAACGCTATAGTCTCTACGCGTATAGTACGTTGTGGAATATGAAAGAGAAAATGTGAAAATTCTTTCTCTCTCTCTCTCTCTCTCTTTCAGACCTGTAGTGCCAGTGGTTTCCCTCAAGCTGCTCTCTACTGGCTCAAAGATGGTCAACCCTTAAGGACTGGAGCACGAGTACGTTCAATCTCACGGGGACAAATCTCAGTGACATCTGTAGCTCGTGAGGATCGTGGAATGTATCAATGCTTCGTGCGGAATGAGCACGAGATGGCGCAAGGAATAGCTGAGCTACGATTGGGAGGTGAGTCAACGTAATCAAAATGTATAAAAACTGTATTACGCGTACAGGTAGGAAATACATTTTTAAGTATTCTTACGCTGATGTTAGGCTTTTAGAAATTTTGTAAATACAGAATAAGAAAAATATATATTTTATTAAAAAAAAAATAGTTTTTTCAGTCAAATTGGTATCAGTAGGTAAAACGTAATTGGGAAAGCAGACTAAATTCAATGCGCAAAATTAAAGGATGATTATTGCCCAGATACACGTTCAGGTTGTTGACTTACGTTCTTGTATAAATTAGTCCGAAGTCTTTATTCTTCGATCATGGAATTATGACTTACAAAATTTTGCAAATTTAAGATTTCTCATTTTATATTTTTACGAAATACCTCTCTACTTGTTAAACTTACTTAAACCTTCTTGGACGTGTCACCTGTCAAGCTTTCCCTAAGGAATTCATTCGGTATTCCGTGGACGCTGGGTCGATCTTCCTAGACGCGCATTCTCGGCGCATTCCACGGGATCGAAAGTTATTTCAAGCGAAGTTACCTCGTCCAAAGTGATCCCGGATAGACAGCCATTTTTTGCAGAACGAAAGAAGCACGTAGCCACAGTCAGACTTTAGCCGAGATATAAGAGTCTAGCAAGTTTTTTTTTTAAGGAAACATCGATGACTGAAAAATGAAGTCAAATTTTCTTTTGGAAAAATACCTTCATAAACACACGGTAACGCTCGCGATATTACGTCACGGACAGAAATTCTGGAATACGACAAGATTCATTGTAGAAAAAGCTGAAATAATTCTGTGATATGTTTTACCTTTTCAAAATGATATAGCTATAGTCGCCAACACTTCTAAATCCTATTAATATCTCTCAGTGGGTTTCTCGGTTGAAACAAAACAAAAAATTTCAAAGTGCAGAGGTTACTACGCGAGTGTGTCTCTTTTGCGTGATAGTCCCTCTGAAAGTTTAAAAATCCTGGAACTTTATCTCTTTAGAGAGAATGAAGCTACCATTTTTCCAACCTCATACTAAATGTATATTTTTCATGGCGAACAAGAAAAAAAAACAAAGTATGTCATTCCTTGTCCGAGGATACTTAAAATTATTCTCTGTATATTTTCTTCTTTTTTTTTTTTTGGGTATCACAAAAAAAATGGTCATTATCGTCCCACAATGCCGTGAGTAAAGCGTGCAGTGTTTACACATGGAGATGTTGCAGTAAAATCATAAAGATAAATGTTTAGGATCTAAGAAGTCTCTATGTAAGGGTACGTGACAAATTGCAAGGACTACTTAGCATCTTAATCGCAGTGCGAATTCGTTATGGACCTACTATTAAGATTCTCCTCGGGTGCATGATTTTCGAACTACGTACCTACCGCGTCAGGTAGTTTGATTATAGCTGGGTAGATTCCTACCTGCTCAGCCACCATCTATATTAGGGAGAATCGCCTACAGCACGATAGGATGGTTGCTTCCCTTGATTTGCATACGCTAACGAGGTTTCTCGTGGTTGCGACGAAGCCTGACGCTTTGGTTTCTCCTTCCTCGCTTCCTATTCTAGACTATGGTCTCTCCCAACAGTGATAGTTATATCTATAGTGTGTTACTATATAATTCCACAGTAGATTTCCAGGAGGTTCATTGCAATGGATAGGGAAACCTGACAGCAGTTTGGCTGTTTGTTTCATTCCCAAATAGACAAAGAAAGCCTTGATACACTTTCAAAACACATTTTTCTTTTTTCTTAAATACTTTTCAACGCAATTTCTCCGTGCCGATACGATTTAATTAACTGTTTACATATGAGCAGATATTTTTATCAATGAAAATCATTTTTTATCAGCGTTCTAAATAACGTTGGTGAATTTAAAAAAAAAAAAAACAGAAAATACCTCTAGGATTTTCCTTGTTATTGTCACTTACGCATTCGTTCATTCGTAGGGAGGTGTTTCATTTTTGACGATGATTGGTGCGTATCGTTGAAAGGACAGCAAGAGAGAAGGAATAGAAGAGAAAAAAAAATAGAAGAATAAAGGACAAAAGTAGTATACAAGAGAGTGCTTCTTTCTATTATCGCGTGCTTGGTCGGCTTTTGCAATATTTACCTTCCCGATAAAAGCACTTGCAGCAGCTCTGCCACAGAGGCCGATGAATATGCAAAGCGTCGCGAAATTTGCGCGTATGACGTAACCATCGGGTTTACCTGGGCGCGTTAATTGTAGACTGGCTAATAAACGGAACGCGCCACTACACGCTAACCATACTATATATAGTATATTTATGTACTTCACCATCACACGTACAACATTCGTTACGATTGACAGTTCATAGGTAAAATATTAATTGAATTTATCCTATGCCATCGACCAGTGGGGGTATATAGGGAATGCAGCATCCGACTGCAGTCGATTTCAATTAACAGGAAAACTCAACGGATAACGCGCCATAACGATATTTGCGAAATTAAACCCGTACACGCTGCGTGTTTTCTCACGCGTCAACGCGTCACAGGAAATTTTCTCGAATTCAAAATTCCCGCCGTGCGATTACACTTGAAACTAGATTTATAATATATAAAGTCCCCTTGACAGTGACTGGCAATATAGGGCAGCCTCTCCGCCTCTATATTAGCGGCCATGGAGTAAAGAAACACGAAAAAAAAAAGCCTAAAAATTTTATTCAGGCTTTATTCTGTGTTGATATTTGAAAATCCATCTCGACTGGAATTTCCTCATGTAACTCCTTTCCACATGGACGCCTCGCTAGGGACTTTTCTTGGCTGCGAATACAAGAACGTGACAATAGTTTTCCAGCGTGAAAAACTGTTGCCAAGTCCAGAGAGTCTTTTTTTACCATCCTTCGTATTCTCTCATACATACGTATATACGTATAACGTGCACGAAAGTTTAAGGTTCTAATCATCATTTGGTGGAAATGGAGGCGCGCGAAACTGCGCAACTGCTTTCTTCTTTCCTTCGGGCGGAAGTCGTTGGTAGAAGGAAGAAGGGAAGAGAAAAAAAAAGAGGGTGAAGGAGAAAAATCCTTGGGGCATCATTTTACCCACTCGATATAGATATTTTGATTAATCCATCAGAGCATGAAAGTTCACCGTGATGAGGCAATAAACTATATTATTATAGAGCCACTAAACGTTCGTGTAACCGTATATTAAGTACTTACCTATATAAGATAATCCTTTTATGTAGATAAATTTAAGGATGGTGTATTAACGTTTTTATATATATTTTTTTTCATATTAAAAAAAAAAAACAATCTGAAAATTACCCGTGTCAATTATTGTTACTTTACAGAAATTTCACCGCAGCTGGTTTACCGATTTATTGAACAGACTATGCAACCGGGTCCGTCGGTTTCATTGAAGTGCAGTGCCGCCGGGAATCCAACGCCGCAGATATCATGGCTTCTTGACGGCTTCCCGTTGCCGCAGAACGATCGACTTCTCATCGGTCAATACGTCACGGTGTACGGCGACGTAATTTCCCACGTTAACGTATCATCCGTTAAGCCTGAAGATGGCGGCGAATACGAGTGCACGGCAAGCAGTCGTGCTGGCGAAGCCAGACACTCGGCCAGACTCAATATTTACGGTTAGTTTCTTTTGAATAATTACTGGCAAGCTGTTAATTAGATTATTGGGAATTTTCACCAACCACAGAGAGACGTTTTCCTCGTGGTTGAAAGTAACGGAATATTTTTCTTTTTCTTTTTCATTCTTTTCCTCTAAAAACATTCGAGACGTAATAAATGCCTGGCAAGTTTTACAGAGTCTCTAGAATTTTATATCTATTTTATTCCTGTTATAGGCATACCGTATGTGAGACCGATGGCGCCGATTTCCGCTGTGGCCGGAAAGCTGCTTCGCATAAAGTGTCCCGTAGCGGGTTATCCAATAGAATCTATCGTCTGGGAGAAGGGTAAGTAAACTTTTAGATAGAACTATTTACAGGATAAAAGACGAAGAAACTAAAAAGACTAAAAAGAAAAAAAAAACAGAATCGTATGACATTGAAAATACTATTTCTAAAAACAGTAAACATTTGTAATGTGACTCTGTATAAATTATGCGTATTAATGATTTACGGTAGATAATTCAGTGCTACTTTAAAAGCAAAAATTTTCGTTCACCCTTCAGTGCTTAAGCAGCGTATGAATATATATAAAAACATACAGCGTCCAAAATAATCACACGCCAACGGATATATGAAAAAGCATAATATTGCATGATTCACCATATACATATATCTGCATCGTGTTCAGAGTTACTCTTATAGTCAGTATAGTCATACTCTAATGGATATGATTGATATATACGACAAGCTTAATACTCGGACATGCTTTCCAATAATTTGATTTTCCAGTAAAACTTAACCCAATTTTCATAACATCAACGAGAAGGGAAAGTCACGCACTCAAATCTGAAAGCGACACCGCCCGAGCGATGATGTAAATTTAATAATGATTCCTGATCCATCCCGCAAGGCGAACAAATGAAATAGAGCAAAATTCCAATGTTGTTTTTACACAATGACTTTAGTATTCTTATTACGTATTTTGTCTTGTCGTTTCTGTATTTTCTTTTTGTTTTTTTTTTTTTATTTTCTCCCTTGCTGTGATATATGCCTGACAATCTTGGCTGGGTAGTTGTTAGTTGAACAGCTTTTCGGCGTGGTGTGCTAGTGAGCTAGAGTGGCGTCGCGACGCTAAATAATTCTGTGTTTCTTCCTGACAAGATAGGTAAAGTAGAAAGAAGGGAGGATGTACAGATTGGAGAGACAGCTAGAAAATGCAGCAAAAGTGAAGTAGACGAGGGTTGTAAATAAAAAAAAAATAATAAAAAATGGCGACTTCCCACGAGCACTATATGCTCGCGACGAGCCTATTAATTAAATACGAATTATACCTCGAGACTAATTACATCTGCTTGCGTCTCTCTTTGCATCGGGATTTTCTGAATAATTATTTCCTACTGCATTATCGTGACTGTCTACCAGCCCCTCCGAGTTCCTTTATACTTTTGCCTCCTGCGCATTACCTGTTGTTTCGTTTTTTCTTTTTCAGCTTATTCTCTTTGCCTTCGTTCCATCTATAATATTAATGTACTCTTGGATATAGACGTACAATTATACTTGAAGCTAATTGCATCTTATCAAAATTCAACGACCATATTAAATGAATTTGAAAAAAAAAAACCCGCGAGAATATTCAAAATTTTGTATTCTCTTTATTTTTACGAAATTTTCAGTGCACCGTATGCCCTATAGGTTCTTACGCAATTAGTTGATCGAAATTGAACCGTATTACCTTCTTAACGATCATAATGGTACTTACCAAGGAGTAAACCATGGTCAATATTTATTCTCCATTAAAAGACGAAGTGTGGAATGTGAAATGGAGAAATGAAATATCTACGCCGGAAATCAATTACATTGTATCCATGCAGTTGGATATAAGCTCATATATTACTACGTGCATTCACATATGTAGAGGGTAAGCTGGCATTGGCAGTGTCCTCGCTGATGGGGTTCCTGCGGTTTTCATCCCTCTGGACCAAATTCGATACATTCCAGATCACAATCTGCTTTAGAAATCCTATTCTGGGTGATCGTGTCTGTATACTATTATCCAAAAAAATCAATCAGTAATAATTGTATGGTAGGTCTGGATTTGTTCTGGATAGTTTGAAAGTTTTCTTCACGTATTATTATACTGAAGTAAATGAGGAACAACATGCTATGGTCCAGACTATATATACGTGTATGCATATGTTTACGAATATACTGACAAGGGGTAGATATACTTTTAGGACAGTATGCAGTTGTGCGTCGCTGCATATTTCGCCTTTAATGCATTTTGGAATCGTTCCAAGGGTTCACGCGTTAACTCCCATTATCCCTACAGTTATTTGTCGTGCCTTCTGTATTGCCTGAGGGTACCGAGTTAAAGCTTTGGATTTTTTTTTTTGTACAGGCTTTTATATCTTTCTTTTTTTCTCAGATGGTGTCAGACTACCGACGAACATGCGACAAAGGGTGGCAAATGGTACTCTTTATATAGACACTGTGCAAAAAGGTACAGATCAGGGTACTTATACTTGCACAGCAAAAAACAAGCACAACTTTACGTCACATCGAGCTGTAGACGTGCGAGTACTTGGTAAGTGACGTATTTGTTATAAATATTTGAAACTATTGCAATTTTTTTATATTCGAGACCAATAACGACCGTCGAAAGATCGTAAATATATGTCGATTACAGCGGAAGTGTAATCGTACATTTTTTTTACTTAAAAATTTGAATTCGCTTTTTAATAATTACGAAAATTGACTAATCGTATTTTTCGTTAAATTTTCACTATTTCATATCGAACTATTTATAGGATTTAATAGATACGATCTTTCGAATTGAAAAATAGAGTGAATATTATATTTACCTATTATTACAGGAAATAATGCAGGTTTACCTTATATCAATATTCCCATCCAATGAAAGTCTGATAAGGAAGAGAGTTCGTATACCCCATTGTGTATTTTAACACTTGTTTCAGTATTGTCAAGAATCAAAATTTGATAATTCCTTTATAATTAATCACGAACTCTCGCTCAGTCTAATCCTTTAGAATTCATTAAATAATCCTTACATATCTCAGAATCAATTGACATTGATAATATTTCTATATGATTTATAACAGTCATTCAATTAAATCCCACGAAATCAAATCTTGCCACAGTATTTTCATCAGTTCGTAAAAAGAGAAGGTGCAATGCGTGTTATTTTAATATGCAGTCAGGATTAATTACAAATACGACAGTATATCGCGTTCGTTATACTTTATAGTCAATACAGCTAGGTTAGGTTATTATACCAACAACACTGGATTCTGCAAGAATCTTAACAGTACACATCATACAAGGATTTGTCGGAGTAAGAAACAGTTCACGGCATATCCGACGATTATAATCAACAGTATGAAAGTAAAGACTGAAATTGTATGGTTAGGATTTTGCAAAATTTAACCGTATTTAATGTTTACGAATCGTGAATCCAGGAACTCTTCGACGTTCTACAAAATGTCAGGAACATGTGAACGTATCCGTACTTGATATGTCTACCGCCTTAAAGTCCAATATTTGTGAAACTAATGGGTGACCTACACCAGTCGGTAAAGTAGATTGCGTATACCTTACACTGACGTAAATGCAACCAATGCAATTTTGTTGCTGTGCCTAACCGCACACTGTATGAAAACAATTTAAGTATCTCGAATATTTCTGGTTATACTTGTCAGCCATGAACGGGTGAACACAGGGAGCAGGTTCGGATCATTGATATTTCATTATATTATAATTAAAAGTAAGGATTGAGATTGACTGGGAAAAAAGTGAAAATGTGTTTTTTGAGAAAGTCTAACATTCTTGGGTGAATTTATCAACCTTATAATTTGGTTAAATTGCACTTTATTGCATTCGTTGCATTCCACACGGGAAACAACACTTTTATTTATTTATACTTCAGTTGGTACAAAATATGAATAGCACCTGAAGAAAAATCTGTTTCTTTTTTTTATTCTACGATATTTAATGTTTGAACAAGAAAAATGTTCTTACTGAAATATTAAAAACGGTTCCAGGAAGTATATATTTTTTTTCGTTTGAAACAGTTGCAATCCTTATCGGTCTATTATATGACAACCGGAAATGACCCGCGCACAGTGCACCGCAATTCACTGCACTTGCTGAAGCACTTGCCCTGCACGCCCACCCCACTGCTCTGTACATATAAGTGTATATACTATATACTATACGAACCTATATATAATTTATATTCTTATACCACTGTCGATCCTCTTGTCACACCTTGTTAAAAAAAAAATACTTCTGCCAAACCTACGGGCAAAATTAAATTCTCATGTAAAACATTGTTTTAAGAATAATCGCAAGAAAAAAAAAAGAATCTGAATGGTATCAATGATATAGTAATTTCAGAGCGGATTTCTATTTGGTGTTATATATGTATCATAATTCGATAGAGCTGGGTTCTTTTGATGTCGACATATTTCATTTCGGATTATTCTTGTTTTAATAATAATCTTGTATAGACAGGAATTCCATTTTGTTTTCATAATGCTTACTTTCATACGTACCACAGAGTGGATTGTTCTATCGCAAAGAAATTCTTATTACACGAAGGAATTTGTAACGGCTTCGTAGAATTCATGTAATAACGTAAATTCGTTTTACTCGAAATTCCAATAGACGAAAAGTTTTTCTGTATTTCGATAAAGTCTCATGAGAATTTATTTTACCGACTTTCTGTCAATCTTTTTTCTTATCTATCTATTTTTCCATTCCGCCATTGTGGGTGCATATTGAAGCCCCTAATGAATTTCCCGCAAAGTTTTGTCCTGCTACTAACGCTACGTACACGCCCATAAAGGACTGACTCATTCGCAATCCCACTACGGATTTCCCATTATTCGTGGGAAGCAACAAGTGACGTGGATTCCGTTTGGGAATTGCCTGCTTTTTTTTTCTCATTTGAATTTAAACTAACCGTTACATACGTACGCAGCTTAATGATATTACATTCGCTGTTATCGTGAAAATGATTAATGACCCTTCTTCGTCTTACCTCGTGAATTGCAAAATTTACAAGAAAGAACCAAAAATGACAAGACTGAATTATTCGATAATTAAAAAATCGAGTTCTCGCGTATTCTATGTAAAGTAATAGACGATTCCGAAATGGACGTGTCTAGCATCTATTTCCAGTCGTATCTCCATAACTGCCATTTCCGTATCCCTGTATAATACTCCAGTCCCAATACATATGTTTATAAAAAAAAAATTCAGCATAACCAGTCCAGCAAACGTGTACAAAGAAGACTGCTTTTGATGGAATGCCACCTTGTTCTGTATTGTTCTTTCAGTGCCACCTAAAATCACGCCTTTCAGTTTTGCTCGCGATTTAAACGTAGGGGACCGTACTAGCATACAGTGCGTTGTCGTGACGGGCGACCTGCCGCTCACATTCACGTGGTTGAAAGATAACGTGCCGATAGAGGCGTCGTCCTCGGATGAAGTCGTGGCGTCGGCTTCGGGCACGATCGTGGCCGGGTCAAAGACGGACGATCGGCACCAGAATGCACCGCGCGGTGGCAGTGCCGGGGCTGGCGCTGGTGTCGGCGGTGGCGGTGGTACTACCGGTACTAACGGAAGGTTAGAAAAGACGCCGCGAAAGAGCATCACCGTGCGCCAATATGACGCTTTTAATAGCGCCCTGAGCATTGGCAAAATCGCCCCCGCGCACAACGGCACGTATACCTGTCGAGTGGCCAATGGCGCCGCCAGCGTCGCTCATTCTGCACTCCTCCACGTCAACGGTAACGAACCGTTGGTGTCTCTTCGAAACACCAACCCATGACCTCTGCTAATTTATTTTTTCTATTCTTCTATTTCTACTTTATCATTCTATTCTATTCTCTCTGTCACGGTATATACTTTTCTCTTGGATTGCCTTTTCTGTGACATTTCTCATTACACTCACCCGTAATATCCAATACGTATTGTTATTGTTTAATTTATTTCTCTGTATATCTTATTTTCATCAGACGTCACATCTTTATTACGTATTCTTTTCTGTGGGAAAGATCCGCTGTTATTTTACGTTATTATTTATCTTGCACTCAAGTCATTTTCATTTTTCTTGCTTTGCTTGGGGGTAATTCTTCTATGAGTAATCTTTCATTTTCCATCCATCTCTTGGATACGTATCCTTGTATTATTTCTCTTCTTTTCTCTTCGTTCACATTTTTACGCGAGCTAATTTCTTGTCTGTTTTGAAACTTTTGATTTTCTTAACTCCACGTTAATGGTCTCCTTACCCATATGTGATGATATCCCTGCACGCTGTTTCTATTTATTGCACGCTAATTGCACGCTTCGGAGATACAGGAGTCTCGTATATACAGGGTTATCTTATTTCAATTTACCACGTAGACTTTTGATAGCTACAATGCGATCACCTTGGCTGAAAGGACAATGTGACAAGGGTGTAACTGAAAATCATAAATATTAATATATTTATGGAATTAATGCTAGAAAGAAATTTTTTCATTCAATAGATATTATACTGTTTGTTATATCATTTTTTTTTTCTCCAAAATTATAGAAACCACGTATTTCCAGTACGACGTCAATATTCGTGAATTTCTCGCAGAAAAATTTAATTCAACGTGTGTTAATGTATTATTTTGCACTCCGAAACCATTTGAAAGTACGAAAGTCATTTGCATTAAATGTTTTATGAATAGCGAATGTGCAATTTTCGTTGTTGCCAATTCAGGTTAAGCCAAAGTGATCTCATGCGAGCAATGCGTGTAACTGGTATTTTTGAGCCGGATAGCACTGATATATAATATATCATACAGACGATATTAATTATTTATATTCGTAAGAAGTTTTCGTATATATATCACTTGATGAATATTTTCCGAAAATTCGTTATTCAGTGAATTATTCTTAGTGTACCGTACCTCGCCAAACACGTATTGTTATAGTAGGCAGCACAGGGTCGTTAGGCGATACAAGAAGTTATGTTGTTATATAACAAGACAGCTGCTTAAGCAGTATAAGAGAATTTTTCTTGTTTTGCTAAAAGCTTTTTATCAGAATCATTCTTAGATATTCATCAACAGAGAGTATCGCCTAGGACGTCCTTGTCATTCGTACTGATTGATTAAATTCGCATTTATTGCCAGTGCATCGTACATCATTGATATACTATATTCGAAACACGTAATTTATATTCGACTTGAGTAATTCGTTAGTGTTTCTAGAAATTTTATCTATACACATATCACGCCAAATATTCATAATCGTTCGTCATCGTATACAAGCGTTTGGCGCCATTATCTAACAAGTGACGCCATGTGAAAATCGTCATAAACATTGGATTTCGCACTCTTGAAAATTTCTTGAAATTTCGCAAAATTTCAATATCGATATCATTGTCGAGGAT
Organism: Hartigia nigra; assembly: GCA_031001745.1. NCBI lineage: Eukaryota > Metazoa > Arthropoda > Insecta > Hymenoptera > Cephidae > Hartigia > Hartigia nigra. The sequence continues at coordinate 63,939 of JARPRG010000625.1, read as the reverse complement.
TCGAATGGTTTATGGTCGTTATTCAGTCGTGTTAGAAAATGGCCGTTGCCACGCAGTAGGTCTTTTACATTAAGAATGGTCATTTATTATGCTCATTTATTGTGTTGTTATTGTATTTCGTTTAGGTCGTTCTTTCAAATTTACATATATTACCCGTACCAATTCATATACGCACGTTTGGATACACATTGGTACATGTGCTCAGTAGAAAGAATTTTGTCAGACTATCATCAATTCGAGATTGCCATTTGTGTAATATGTCCTAAATGTTGAGACATCCGTATAACACGACATATTAAATATCAGATAAGTGTATTTTGCAAAGTATTCTCAAGAATACTAATTCCTTAAAAAAAAAAAAAACAATTCACCCCTGCAAAACAAAAAATGTCACCAGTCCGCTCGCGACGTTAAAAAATCAAACTGGTGAGTATAAGGTAGCGTGACGTCAGGGATCTCAAAAAAAAAACAGTAGGAGAATGAAAAAAAAAATGTGTTTCTAATGGAAAAAGAAAAAAAAATGTTGTTTCCTCAAAATTCCCATTTTCCTAATTATACTTTTCCCCCGTTTCATCCTCCATTTCCATATGTCAACTTAACAAAGAAAAAACAGATTAAAGTAAATAATGGAGATTGGAGAGAAAAAAAGAAAATAAAAAAAGAGAGAGAGAGATAGATATGTAAGGTGGAGGGCAGGACTCTCGCGTGTCGGTACAATTGGAAAATGGTCGTTATAGTTCCGCCGCGGATCTCGCCGTTTTATTTCGAGGACGGTGTTACGGAGGGCATGAGGACACAGCTAATGTGTACGACCAGCGAGGGGGATGAACCGTTCAACATCACTTGGCTGATGGACAGCAAACCGATTCAGGTCAGAGAGAGTTCCGACGGGTCGACGGAGACGGTGGCCGGAGCCAGCAACAACATACAGATAAGCAACTATACGCCGTTTTCCAGCATCCTGATGATTAGTAACGTGACAGCGAGACATAGTGGAAACTACACGTGTCTGATCAGTAACGTCGCCGGTGTTGCCGAACACTCTACGAGTCTCTCCGTAGCTGGTGTGTGTCTCAGAGAAAAACGTGAAATCCTCCTACGTATTCAAAGAACCAAAAATCCTCTGTTAAATCTGCCCCATTGTGTCTTAGACATTTATTTTTATTAGTTTTCTCTATCGCTCTTATACCCGATAATGACCTTCCTTCGTTCCTCTCTTTTTCTATTTCTTTCCTTTATCTTCGTTCTTCTTCCTTTTTTTTCTTACTTTCTTTCTTTTTGTCCTCTTCCTTCTTACTCTTGCCAAATGATCACGTGTGTAAATAACGATATTTCACTTTCATAGGTACTTTGGACAGTTTTGTAAGTAAGCTCTCTACGTCACTCCGTTGTTACGTCGGAGAGGATTGGATTGGTGTCGGATTTTGTATTCAGAAGTCTAGTATGCCTTTGCTATAGAGCAGTCTCTAACCCCTTTTCGTTTTCTTTCATTTGCTTTATTTTCTAGAAACGGTTTCATGCCCGCCGGATATAAAGAAGAAAATAACGCTGGAGATTGATGATGGTTTTTCGCTGTGGCATCGCTTATGGTGCGAGACGCTACGAAGATTTTTGATTTATGGGTTACGTTACGTTCGGCTAATGTGGAATTTTCTATAGATATTTCGTCTACTAATCGAGAGATGGTGATTTAATTTGTAAGCGCGGACTAATACGCGAGTGAGTAAGAGAATGAGGGGGAGTAGAAGAAAAAATCGTTAATTACGATTTTTATGATTAAAGCTCATTTAAACGATGGTTTGGTATAACGAGTAAAATACATTAAGGAAAAGCTGCTTTCAAATGCTCTTGACGCGCTTTATGGCTTTGAAGCTTTAAAGACTTTCTCTGCTCTCCGTCTCTCTTGCACTCGTCTTCTGTCTCAGATTTGCCATTTTCATATATATGCTGCCCTCTGCCACGAGGGTCGTGCAAATACGCGTACATGGCAATGCGGCTATTTAAAGTTACCAGTTTGTACAGTCATTACATAGTGACTGTTTTCATATACGATATGAATTTACATTTATCGTCCAATCCTCTCCGCTGTTATCAGCCATTCTTCTGATGCGCGATCAGCAATCGACTGATTGTGATATTGTGATACAATATAAAGTATTTAAGCGGAATAGGTTTTTTACCTATAAGGGAGACTTTTCGTTATTCTCAGATAAAATAGCGAAGCGTCTCCATAATCTTCCCACTTCCGACCCATAATCCTCTTCTGGTCATGAAAGAAATAGGAGAGGGAAAAGAAAAGTTAAAAAAAAATAATGAAACTGAAGGAAAAGATGAAATCGATAACTCACATAAATTTTACAAGGCACCGTGCCACTTGCATTTTCTTTTTTACCGCGAAAATCAAATAAATAAATAAATATCAAATAATCTGAGAAACAAATAAATCGACTGTGATGCGTTCACGAATATCACAAATAATCTTGTGGCAAAGTCCATTATTATCGTGCCATTGCGATTTTTCTTTTTTTTTTAGTGCATGCTAATAATTGGCGAATGAGGAACCGGTCCGTTTGAAACAAATTTTGTTTAGTAACACTTTTTTTTATCGATAATTGAATTTCTGAGAAACATTGAAATATGTTTTATCGATAATTCAATTGGGAAGTATTCTTTTTTACATATTCCTAGAGGATATCACAATTTTTTGTGTTACCGTGAGAACGTCGATCGGTTTCGAGTTCGTCGAATATTCATAACGCAAAATTATTTACATTGGTAAATTAATTTTCTTACGACTTTTTTTATTACACCCGCATTGCAATTCATTGTCCTCTTTTATTCCATTGTCGTAGAGTGTAACGAAGCAATGCGGAAATTCGTTATAGATTTTTCATTTCTTTTTTCTCTTTAAAAAAAATCATCTTACGTCAATCGTATCAGATTCCTTTATTATATGCTCTTGTAATTGCAACAGGTATCATAATTAATTGGACCGGTGTGAAAGCATGACGTCGCTAGATACATAACATTTCATAATTCGTATAACGATGAGACGCGGACTGACGGGAAAATTTTTGAATATAATAAAAAAAAAATCAAAATTTTACATTAAAAATTATTTTCGAGTTATTAAAATACAAAAAATTTTCAAATCTTCTTTATGAATCAAATCTTTTTTTTTTTTTACAAACTGCAATTTCTATTTCAATTCATGTCGCGCGATCATGTACACGTAAATATTGTTCGAGTACATCAGACTCAAGTCGAGTTTACAGAAATGCGTTAGAATTCCTGGCGATAGTTTTCATGGAAAACAGCGGAAGCTCCGTCAGTCCGAGGTAACTTGCGAGTAGTATTTCATTTCGTAAACTTGTTATCACTGTTTACTTTTACTCGTAGGTACGTACGTAGGTATATATCTATATATATACACGTATGAATATGTATATGGTTACACGTAGAAGTTACAGAGAGACACGTAGAAGATGGAAAGAGAATATATATATATACATATTCATATAATATACGTATATATTTTGGTATATACGATACATGGAGTTCCCTTGGAATTGCATGCACTTTATAATACTAGGATATTACATACCTACATGCGCACGTAATGTCAAATGGGACGGGGAGTAGTTAAGATACGTTAATCAACATGTTTCGTGTATTATATCTATATAGTCTAACGGGAGAGCGGCCCGTCACGTACAGGTCGTTCCAATTTCCTGTGGCGGTCGGTGGTTACAGTTTTGCACGTCGCAATTCTCACCTTACGACATGGCTACGCCACTACTTGCTCTTACTGGTAAACGCGGTATTAAACGTCCTTTGAGAGACAACGTTACGAGTTTCGTTCCTGTTAAAAGGCAGTCGGTAAAGAAGGGCCGAGCCATTACTGTCAAGTAGCCCATATGTGTTAGCGTAAGGGCTGGCAAAGAAAGACTACGATTACAGTTGAACGGAAATTGCATTAATTTCTTTTGTTTTAGCTTTTAAGTCAAAGAAACGACTATACGATACAATTAATATTATAATTTACTAAAAATTAACTTGAATAATTAACGCCACTAAAAATTGGAACGCTCCTGAACTTATACTTTTTTTTTTTGTTGAAAATCGTCACTGTATCGATATTATTGGATTTTTGTTTAATTTAAGAAATTTTTTGGGTATAATTTTTGGGAAAAATTTCATTCGAAATGTACTGCGGTCGATACAGTGATACGTTCTAACTCTATTGTACTATTCTGTTATGGATTTCGTGGTGACTGTGGAGAGGGACATGTTGCTTGCACTCTTGATAATTTGTCAACACTGCAGACATATGTCACGGGAAAATGAATTTACTAGGATATGTTTGGATACGTCGTACTTTTCGAGGTCAGAACTTGTCCAGGGTTATAACGAGATCCACGACAGACCGCTTGATGGATATTAGATATATCGACGAGATAAAGTGAGACGAAAGAGGATTTTAAGCCAATTGGTTTGTATTTTTAGTTCCACCTAGATGGACGGTGGAACCTATCGACCAGACCGCCATTGTAGGTCACGGCGTCTCCATCGCTTGTCAGGCAGAAGGATTTCCGATTCCAACTATAAGTTGGAAGCAATCCATTGGTAAGGTTTCCTCGAGAACGAGGAAAACAGTGTGGATCCTAGGAACGAATGTGAAACGTGGGAAAGAGAAAGAAAGAACGAAAGAAAGAAGAGTGTAAGCTTTGACGCGTCAACAGTCGATTGAATTTTTCGCCTTTCTATTATATTGGGCTAAAATTTTCCAGAGCCGTCGTATAAATCCTATAAAGATTAATGGTCCTTTAGTGGCTACTTCTTATAGTTTTATCACGCTTGTCTTTGTATAGTACGTATAATTTTAATGCAATGTGATACAGAAGATCTCGATCATTCTTCATCCGTCTTCTTGCTGTGACGTAGCTTTCATTAAGTTATGCCGGAGCAGAACTCTCTCGCTATCCATCATGAATTTTCGCCGATCAGACGATATCAGCAGTTTCACTGAAACTCAGTGTAATATACCTAGTAAGCTAGTGGTTACCTTTAACGTCTACTTATTTCTTAACATCGAATAAGAAGGGAGACAGTCGTCGATCAAGAGACCCAAATGTTCGCTGCTAACATGAAATAGGTTAGGTTGTCACGTGGATAGGTCAGACGCGTAGCAGCCAAGTCAGGATGAAGAATAGGATCATTCTGGAATTAGCTCAACGCCTACATTTTCTGGATTATAATATCGATGTTGTACATATTGCGAATTTTCCACGTGACTCATTTAACATTTATTTTGTACACTGTGATGTTCATCGTAGTAGAAGTAAAAGATGTTTGAGCTAGTCGTTAATAGACATTTTCTTTTTACTTGTTGAGTCGATATTATTAATTTTGTTGTTATCGACGGAGGAAAGGAACAATTATTTCTCCTTTTACTGTAGATATTTCAGGGATTAAAATAAATAAAACTCTAATACCGAGAATCCGAATGAATTCTCCGAGACTTTCACTCATTTTTATTTCAATTGAACGTCAAGGTGGAGCGTCGTCGCGCTTTGAAATGCTTTTGTCACATTAATGTCATTTTCGCGTTATACAGAAATTTATATGTATACAATCGTCAGGGCACATTTATCATCTTTTGCCAAAGACATTCGCAGTGAGACTTTAATAATTTTAGTAATCGCGTTTGTCCTGTAATATTCAAAATTGAATCGCGTTTCTTCCACTCTTTCTCACAGAGAATAAAAAAACTTTTGTGCTCCTTGCAATATGTCAAGACCGTCACACAGTGTATAAGATAAATGTATAGCCAAATGCTACGAAACTGTTAGATACAGAATTAGATTATTCCTCTGACGTTCAATTGGTATGTTCAAGGTGAGACTCCTGGCGACTACAGGGAGCTCGGTTACGGGGGTACGGAAGGTGCTGGAATAGCTGGAAATGGCTCTTTGGTAATCCCACGGGTATCTCGGGAACATGGCGGTTTCTACCTTTGCCAAGCAAGCAATGGCATTGGTCCCGGCCTCAGCAAACTCATTCGGCTAACAGTCCATGGTAAAATATTCAACCACTTTCACATTTACCCGTTCTGTGAAAGACGCACGTTCGGAATGACCGTGGACCAGCTGAGATACGCACTACGTTTACATACAGCTACCACATTTCACAGACGTCACACGACAAGGGAGTATTTTAAGTGCTATGCAAACGCGTACCTACCAACATTATGATCCATAGAACCATCTACTCTAATTTACAGTACATGGTAACCTGTTACTGTAAAATTTTAAAGACCAGTTGGGAATACCAGTAGACTTTTCCTCAGAAAGCACTGACGTAAATCCGAAATATAAAAGAAGAGTTCATGGACGTCGGGGAACGATTATGTTTCATAAAAGAAACTAGAAAGACCATAAGGGAAAAGGGTGGTAGAAATATGTATCTTAGAGAAATTTCGAGGTTACGTAATTACTACTTGACGTAATTGAATTCATAAAGTAAACTGTTTTTATTTTCCTTGACAGCTGGACCAACTGTCAGAGTGAGGACTAGACAAGAATCTGTAAGAAGGGGTGAAAGTGTTATTTTACGCTGTGAAGCTGAAGGTGATGCACCCCTTGATCTCAGCTGGCGAGCCCGCGGCAGCAGAATTGACCCCACTTATGACGTTAGGTTGGTATCCAATCCACTCAAGTTCCCCCTGTGGTAGATATTTTCATATATTATTATATTATATACTCTATCTATGTCTATGCCCTTATACCCATAATAGTATGTGCTATATGTATATTCTGAAACGCCTATTGACACAGCCAGGATCCACTGGGCTGACCATAAATCATCCTGCTGCTT
>JARPRG010000625.1:26868-52464 GCA_031001745.1 Hartigia nigra | reverse complement strand
ATACAAGTAACCTGGAAGCCGCCACCGTCTGACAAGTTGCACGGTATAGTGCAGGGTTACAAGCTCCTCTATGAAGCTGCCAATGGCGGAGCTAGTGAAATGCAGGGTTCTCGGGAGACCAAGATATCCCATGCACTTAGCACAGTGTTGCACGGTCTCAACCCCTACACGAATTATACGGTTCAAGTGCTGGCGTATACGCGGGCTGGGGAAGGTGTCAGTAGTAATCCGGTATCCTGCACCACCGAAGAGACAGGTAATTGAAAGTATACTAAGCACTAGTATACTATATGTATGTATCTACTTAAAATTTGTATTGACAAAATTTGAATGTATCACGTAATGATGTTTTTATGGGTGCTTCAAAAGAATGTTTACTGGTACTAAATGCTTGTGTTATTTATTTTCTATTTGAGCAGTGCCAGATGCACCTGAAAGACTTAAAGCTGTCGCAAGTGCTGAGGACACTGTGGTGATATCATGGCTGCCACCAAGACGACCGAACGGTGTCCTTACCAAGTATACCGTTTATATCAGGGTCTTGGACAAGGGCCAGGAAGTAAAGATCATTAAAGGCAGTCTGCCTGCGCAGAATTTGCACTATGACGCGGTGGGCTTAAAGCTGCGCGAGTCCTACGAAGCTTGGGTGACAGCCTCGACTAAAGTGGGACAGGGACCAAGCACATCAGTGATAAAACTTCAGCCCAGCGCCACTAGTAAGTGATAAGGGATGGTGGAATCATACTAATTAAACTAGGGTATCCATACTATTATTTTAAAGTTAAGCAGGAGCGAAAGGAGCACTTTCGGTTTAATCGAATTTTTGTAATGTTCCTTGTTCCATCAAGTTCCGGCTGCCATCATATCCTTTGGGGTTCCTGTTCTTGTACCATGGCGTGTCGACGTGAGTCTCGCTTGCCTCTTTGTTGGAAATCCGAAACCTACGGCTGAGTGGTGGTTGGGTGATGTGAAGTTGCAGAAACAGCAGAGGTAAGTAAGCCACCCTACTCCTTGGGGTACAATTAAGGTTCGTTTTAACGTTTAAGGGAGGCAGCTACTGGGACTTGTCTTCTTTCTCACAGGATCTTGAACTTTCACTGATATAGATTGCTCGTGTGATTTCGGCTTTGTTTTACAAAATTACATTATATTCTAGAATTCACTTGTACATATTTTTATTAGTTAAGTCTGCTGTTTGTTCCAGGCTGGATATAGGCTCTGACAATACGTTGATATTGAGGAACGTACAAAGGAGTCATGAGGGAAACTATTCGTGTCATGTCAGAAATTCTCTTGGATCCGATCGGATCGATTACATGCTTCAGGTACAAGGTATGTGTGGTGGAAAGAATTTCGTCTGGATTATTATTAAATTTTGTCTTTTCTTTTTAAATTTAACTAACGAGTACCTCGTACATTTGATTCGCTTTTACCGATGCTTACATTTTTATTCTAACTTTTAATACTCTTGTGGATCTTCTTTGCGAACGCCTGCCGAGAATATTTGCAGTTGCATCAAGACCCGGCAAAGTCACAAAAATCCAAGGCATCTTTATACGCTGCAGAATATAGGACAAGTGCTATATTAAAATTCTTGAAACTGTTTCAGCAGTTGAGTTCACTCTTCGAATATAATACACTTTACATTATATGGGTATAGGTGACGTCAAGAGGGAGAGAAAGAGAACAAAAGATGTTGAATGCAAGAGCCGCTGAAAGCATTGACCGAAAGTCTATGAATTTTTTTACAATATATCTACTCACGTAGGACACAGCATATCAACGTATAATAATACAGAAAAATCGTCAAGCCGCTTATGGATTATAAACGTGGACTCTTTAACCCTTGTACTTGTACATTTACTATGAAAGACTTGAATGATATTTCGTCCTGTTTTGCCGTTCGAACTTGCAAGTCTCTAATTGGTAAACTTCGAACATAGTTCCGCCAACGCCGCCTACGCTTCTCGCAACTGGTACCACGACAGATGCAGTTCAGTTACAATGGAAACAGGGAGATAACGGGGGTGCGCCCATTAAAGGATTCCTATTGGCTTACCGGCGAGAATTTGCTGAATGGGAAGAGGTTCTTCTCGATCGCAGGGCTACCACCCACTTGCTGGAAGGGCTGCAATGCGGGACCAGATACCAATTTACTTTAGCCGCTTTCAATCGAATTGGCAGTGGCAGTGCAAGCAAGATGGAAACTGCAAGAACCAAAGGGTCGAAGCCCATGCCGCCTGCCAAGCAGCATCTCATTAGAGCCAACCTGACATCCGTTATACTGGAACTGGCATCGTGGCAAGATGGAGGTTGTCCTTTGCTTTACTTCGTTGTGGAGTATAAGAGGTTACCAGGGGATTGGCTTCTTGGTAATTATATTTTCTATCACTTTATAATACATTGCAGAATTCTCGTTCTTCTTCTAATAAACTATTCGAACTATCATTTAAATTAAAACCTGCAGTGACCTTTTTAATTAATTTTTTTCTATTTTTGGCTCCGTTATATACAGTGTCCAATAACGTGCCACCTCAGTCACGATTTCCAATAGTTGACCTGGAGAGTGGAACTAGCTATGAACTGAGGGTCACTGGTTATAATAACGCTGGCTCAACTCAGGAGGAGTATTTATTCACTACCTTGAGCCCTAATGGCAACACTAGAATGCAGGAAGAACCTTCCCACGGTGTGGAAGACACGCCGCTCTATCTCGATGCTCAAGTTCTAGCGCCTAGTGTTATTTCGCTCCTTGCCGTTATCCTGGCTGTCGCCGGAGTCTGCTTTTGTCTCAGGACCCGTGAGTATCTTATAATTCTTGAGACTTACCTTGCGAGTTTCGTTTATTTCACAATTGCGTGTAGGTAACATTTGTAGTCGAGAACGATCTTACAAATATTATATACTCCCAGGCCTTAAGTTTACTAATACGTCATTGGCAGATGACACGCGGTATCTATTTACGTACCTCAGTACTAATATTCATGAAAAGAAGAATGTTTGGAAGCTTTTACAAAAGCTCGTTGACAGCGTATCACTAGCGTGCAGTATTGAGGCTAGCGGGAGTTAAGTAAATTTACCTTCGTTAAGTCATTCGCACTACTCGTCTACCTTCTGTCGTATCTTAACACTCAAGACGCTGTACTCCAATTATAACTTGAAAGTGTCCTCAAGAAGACGATGCCACCTTGCACTGGGTGGTTACTATGTAAAATAACGTAGAACTTGAATACGCGCATAATGTTCACGGTACTGAAAGGTTAAATGAATTTACTAAAGAAATTTATACATATCATAGACGCTATTCAGAGATTAAAGCAGCTTAGGGAACGTTAAGACTTTTACATCATTCAGCATGGATCAGTTGTACGAATCGCTTTATAGAATCTGAGCAACCGTTGGTTAAACTTGAAGAGGGACATTTTGGTTTCTTTTGTTTGACAAAGGAGTGAATTCTAAGGATTTGTTTGTTCCAGTTAATTTTAATACATATACTTAAGCCATTCGTATCTCATGCCAATTTTAAATATCTTAATGCACCTGTTTACCTTTATAGATCCAGGAAGCTCGGGATCTGCGAACGATCCGAGTTCTCAAACTCAAGCAGCCCTAGATAACAAGCACAACATGGAACAACGGGAACAGTATTACGCTACTGTAAGGAAACCGGGTCAGCAATCACCTTGCCGAGAGGTGAGCGCGCTGGAACGCATTCCCGAATATTCCGAAGACATTTATCCGTACGCTACATTCCATCTGCCCGAGCAGGAAAATCTTTCAGCAAACCCGATACGTCAGGCCTTCTTTTACGAGCGTAGCGAGACAATGCTCCAAGGAGCACAGGTGAGTAACGATCAGCAAGACACTGTGCAAATCAGTCTTCGTCCACGTGGGTAAATTTATATTTGTGACCTAATAATAAAAGACATCATGAATATTTTTCGAAATTCACAAAACCATATTTTATGCCATGTTCGTGAAACTTTCTTAAAATTATTTTTTATCTCTTATACTTAAAAATATCGTGTCTTTCGATACTTTCAGGAGAAGCAAATTAAACAAACAATAGTGTAGAGGAAAATATTCAAATATATCAATTGTTGATTACAGTGCGACGTAGATCAATATACGAAAGTGCGCGGACGTGCGCGTCGCAAGTCGAAGTCATTCAAGTCCGAGTCCGAGGAATACGATACTCTAGGGTCCGATAGCGACACGGAGGTCGGGACGAGTAGCAGAACCGAATCATCTAATCATTTGGATGACTCTGCACCTACTTCGATAATGGCTAGGTCACCGGGTCCGAATTCTGGTGGACCGCGCGGTCGGGAACAGCGACTAGCCCTGGTGCCAAGGCCGGTTCATCATAGTAAGTTAGTATTCAGTTTTCTGTGTCGACTTAAGCGCAGCTGACAATCCACTAATCGTCATCATCATCTTGTGCTGATTGCCTCTGACAGATGTGCTGTACCACACGCAAGAATCAAGTACATCAACCGAGCCGTCACCAATTTCTGAAAGGAAGACATTTCCTAGGCTGGAGAAGCAGAGGTGAGTGCCTGGTCGACGCAACCAATACAAACACTACATCATTACATAGTTTAGAAGAAAGAGTAAAGCTCTTCTTACCTGTATTGTCTTTAGGAGTCGTGGCGCTACGCCAGACATTCCCATCGACCAGGCTCGGGTAGGCATACTGCGACCGGTCCTGAAACTCTCAGAGTCCGGTTTGCGCGCGTTTTCAGCGACAACGTCGCCAAGTCATCCGAAGAGCACGCGGCCAGGGAGCGTCACGTGCGAGAGATCATCATTGACGGAAACTAGTGCGAGGAAGTCCGTGGAATCGCTCTGCCTCTTGGAAGAGAAACCTAGGACAGGACTGGTACGAAACTTGAATCGCGTATCTCGTAATGGCAAGACGCGCGACAGGCTCGAGGATTGGGGAAGCGAGTTGTCGACCCTGGAACTGAAGCCTCCTTCCGGTTTCATGGACGCGCACGAGACCAGCGAGGCTGAGTGCGATATCGATATGAAGCTTAAGATTCATCGTAAGAAGGGAATGATGGCTGCGACAAACTCACTCTCGAAATCTCCTAAAGACTTTACCATCACTGTTTAAATGTAACCGAAGAAGATATCAAAATGAAAGAATGTGGTAGAGGGAGAGAGAGAGAGAAAAGATAAGAATGAAAAAAGAAGAAAATTTGAATAAGAAGGAAAAATATAGGTATCTTAATTCTTCGTTATTGCCAATAAGCTCGAACTTTACGTAAACGATGACTGTCTCCATTAAGATTAATTCATTGATTAATGCTACGTGTACAATAAAGACGTATTTTTTTAGCAATGTCGTCGAACATTTTTCTTAGCGTCTGACAACATTTTTCTTCGTCATCGGCTCCTCTTCATGATGACCTTCATTTGACGGTAATCAGATATTTCTTAATTTCGTTGGACCCATCACTTTTAGGAGAAAGGTTTAACATTTTTATTTGCTTTCTTTTGATCTTTTGAGATACTCTGGTGGTCGGCATCAATATGATTTGTTTTGTGGGGATTAATCTCTCGCTATCGATTTACTTTACAGGTAAGTATTTGCATATAATTTTATTTAGTAATACTAGGCAGAGTATGTGTATTCGGTATTCATACAGCGACTGGGTGCATACATGAATTTCGAAAATGATTAGAAAAAGTGAGGCGGCTATATTGATTGTTACCATGAGGAAAATGAAAAAACAATCAAGCAGCCACGAAAAGAATGAAGAGAGCCACCACGAACGTGTTTTATTACATCATTTTTTTTATTGTTACAAGAACGTAATACGCTGCTGCTGGACCTATCGATAATTCTGTAATCATTAACAATACGAGAGTGTACATTTATACAAAATGTCGGTTTTCGCACGCAGGATGAGCATCTTTTTTTTCTTCTTCTTACAATTCGGTGCTCATGATTGGCAGTCCTTGCTGAATTTCCAACGTGCGTCAAAAGCTCGAGCGACTGTATTTTTTTTGTTTTTTTTTTTATATCTCATACGAAATCAGCGCAGGATTTTTTTTAAGGATGATTGATAAAAATATTCCAGTAATATTCCGCGCGTTTGCCACGTGTCGCTCGAAATGATGCTCGTATAAAACAAAGTAGCTCGAAACACAGGGAATTTAAATTGAAATAAGTCAATTTCGCGAAAGCCCACTCGCTTTATCGAGAATTTCGAAATATCTCAATCGCAACGTATTCTCATTTTGGTATGAGAATATACGGTTTAATATAATATAATATAATGGCAGGGCAGTGTGTATAGACGGCAATGCGATATTTTTATTAAAAATTATTTTTTTTTCTCGAAATTCCTTATAACGTTGTGCGAGAGACTGGTCGCGAGAATGACCGCGAAGAGACGAAAAGTAAATTTGAAAATGCAGAAAAAAAAACTAATAGGCAGAAATTACGTATGGAAAATTGTTCTCCGCTATTAGCTTCCTTGAGGAAATTCGTAAAATCCTACTAGTTACACATATTACACCGTTTAACTGCAATGATGCATCATATATTCTTTTCCGCCATTTTTCCTTTATTCTTATTATGCTTAATGGTTAATGCGCGCTGATAGCAGGCAAACGGGGCTCGTCTCGTCACTCGCATTGATTTTATCTTATATTCTATTTTGTCACGCGATACTCGTAAATCAATAATTTCGTAGACGGTGAAATCGTAAAATGTTACGGAACAGCGGATCGAGTTTGAGTTTAGGACTAGTTCGAAAGGTCGAAGGTCACAGAAAATCAGAAACGTCGTTCGGCTTTGTTTGCCCGTCAGTCGGACTCGATCAAAACTATTTTCTATGTGGTCACAGACATTCAAAGCCACACGGAGCCTTAATTCATGAATTTCTTTTATCTTTTCATTATAATATATATCTTCATATATATATATATATTAATATATCTGTATATCGCTTACGAAGTGTGCTCGATCTCTATACTTCTTCATCACTCTTATCATTTACTCATTTTCTTACAGTTAAATCGTCTTATATATTATATATAAATTGCATCTCATTTTTTCGTTAATAATTAGATACTTAAAAATTCTATTACTTTTCATTATCATTCTTTACTTCTTTCACGTCTTCCCTTTCTCCTATCGTCCCACAGACTCGCCCTAATGCACTCTGTTATCATTAATCGCCGTCTAATCATTCCCTGTTTCGTTAATCTTCCGCTAGAGCGCTCGAAGTCATATTTACAATGTCTATTTACAAAATACATAGCACAACTTGGAATGACAAAAATACCATCCATTGTTATCAATCGTTATCAAAATTATTATAAATGGTCTCGCGTGAAGATGTTAATGGACTTTGTCTTGATTCTTATACGACGCAAATAAAAACTAGTATAGATACGATATCATTTTCTGCCGTCATTTGTTTTTCGTCTGATGTTCCATCATGGCTGTGTTTCTCTTTCTTTTTTTTTCTCTTGCTTCGATCGTCTGGATATCTTGGCACAGCAACATCAACGAGTAAAAGTTATAATACACGTATTTCGCTCATCTTTTCATTTTTTTTTTTCTCAACACAAAATGTCCATTGCGAAACGAGAAAGGAGTTCTCGAAGAATTTTAATATATAATTTTTTGAGTTTACTATCTCTTTTCCCGCACTTCCTGACATTTTCTCGGACTCGCAGGGATCCTCAGGGTTTATATAAAATTGTACAAACTTGGAAATAATTGTATAGGTCTCGTCGCAAGCTTCTCTTTTTTTCGACTTTCTCCCGAAAACTTTCACTCCTTCCTTGTAAGCTGCGTCCTTCCGTTCCCTCTTTAACGGCTATGCTTTTTTCTTTCGTTATTACTCGGCGATTGATGTGACAGTAAAAAATTAGGCTACTAAATGCAAAATGGTAAAAATATTCTTAGTCTGTCCTCTGATACTGCCTGGATAGATACAAAACGGCCATCGCAAATTTCGTTGATTAATTAACGGATGTACACTTTAGACTTATTTCCTTTTTTTGACTTCCATTTCGCAGAACTTTCTCTTTCGATTGTACGTATCGTGATAGAATGAAACGAGAATGGTCTGGCGATCCGGGAATACTATTTTCAGGTTATAATTTCATCATTATGAATTCAAGATGACTGCCAAGACTTTGCACGTATCTTTATCCTTGTTTTACTATTCTCGCTCATTTTTTCACTGTTTTTAATGCTAGCTTAGCTTTAATTGGTCGTGACGATTCTACACGAGGAGAGTTACTTCACTTAGTAACAGCTGTGGCAGATTCGCGAGTGTACGGTAATAAGTGGTCGCCGAAGTGGTGGGGGCTTTTCAAAAAATTGTATTCAATCTCGAATGATATATCTTTCGTTCGTTCTTTTATGAATTTTTTCAAAATCACGTGTTAAATAAATTATGAATATCCAGATAGTGAAAAAGAAAAACAATACCGCTAAGGAAATAGCTTCTCGACGATGGCGGCCATTAAACTTCAAGTATTCGCTGCTGTTTAACGCTGTCAGGTATTTACAATGTATACTAAAGGAGATAACCTAAGACGCCGAATTGTGAATTTAAATAGACTGCGTTCGCTCGATTGAATTATATAAATGTTACAGATATTTTTTATTCGAGTTTTTAATCACGACATTAGGAAAGTGTTTACTTCAAACAACATATCCATATTAAAAAGAAGCAAATTGACTTTTTGATTAGATCCTCACTAGAAATCGTCTAGGTTATGTATTAATTTTATTATAGCAAGGTGTTTCGGTTAGATTTACGTACACGAAAAAACACCGAGTTTTTCTTTGTTTCTCTCCTTTTCTTTTTTCTTTCTTCTAGAATCCTGCTGCTTCTCCATAAGAATTTCACGCTAACGAAACGCTACTGAAATTATTGATACCTACGTGTTCTGATAATAGGTACATCTTCTAACGTATTTACGCGTGTCCGGTAGTAAATAATAATAGTCCAAAATCATACCATAATAGTAGCAATAATTATAATAATAATTGTCATCCCTTTCCCGACTCGCAAACCGTGCAATACTGTACACGTTGATTCCAGCAAAAAGTCTTTTGCGTGCACCGCATTACAAACAATATTCTCTTGACTAGATGCCTAAGGTGTACGTCTACACATGCCTACAGATAATTTAACGTTAAACTGTTCTTTTTTTTGTTTTAATATACCGAAATTTCGTTCTTCTTTTTTATCCGTAATTTTATATATAATATACATATTATATATAAGTTTTTCCAGAACTATCGTATCAACTGACTTTGGCCTCTCAGCTATTTGAGTTTTATCGTACAACCAACACCAGTCGATACAATGGCTCCTGCATAAGTATACTATAAGGTTATTCAGGATAAATTAACCACCTGAAGTTAACACGTCTATTTGAATTCTTGTTATAGTACAGATAACTTCAGGTTGCATCTTTACCATGAATAAGTCATATCCGTTAGTAATATAATAATGGCCTATATCGTTTCACTTGACGGAGGTCCGTTTTAATATTTTGTTTTTCCTCCCCGAAAAATTAGCCGGATTAAACGCTCTCTTTTTATGCTTTCTCATCCTCTAGTCTTTATTTTCTTACGTGAATTTAACGATCGGTTTTCTTCTTGCAGAACTCATGTCGCAATTAGTCCACATACATGTCCCATATGTGTCTCTCGATTCGTTCGTAAACAGTAAAACATCTATGCTAATTTGATACTATTTATAATATCATTTTCTTTTCTTTCCGAATAACCTATAATGTCTGTGTGTGTCTACAGCAATAATAATAATTGTAATAATAATTATGCCTGTATGGATAACGGACATGAGTGTATTTAACTGTGTATCCAGGCTTATCACGCATACACAATCATATGGATACGCGTGACGACATTTTTCTTATTTTTCTTTTCTAACGAATCCGCCATATTTTTCATTTTAGTTATCATTCCTCCTGTCACGTTTTTCTGTGGTAATCGTATCGTACATGTATATTTATAATGCATTTATTTATATATATGTTTTTTTTTTAATATACTCGTTGACAATTATGCGACTTGTATATTTGTTAAGATGATATTATCATACAAATGTCGGATGATAAGGAGGGATTGATTGATTAAATTGTTCTTGTAGACGCCTAACGAGAAGAATTCGAAATGATTTTAACGATTTCTTTCTTTTCCTTCTATCCGTTCGGACTATCGTCTGTTCAATTCACTTTATCACGACTTTTACCCCCCCATTTGTTTTAATCGCATCTAATAACTTATTCGTCTTCAAAGATAAATCTCTTATCGTAGATAATCGTATTTCGCCTAATTAGCACAATCACACACACACTAGTGGCGCACTAAGAACGCACTTTCGCACAATCAGCCTTTTTTCTTTTTTTTTTCTTTCTTCCTCTTCATTCTCCTCTTACTAATTTCTCGAGCATTCTCACTCTCTAATATTTATAATAGCAAGAGTTATTTTTTTGTCAGTCTTCAAAAGCACCTCCCATCGTTCGCGAGTAATAATGTCCTACGTATGTCAGACGTATGCCATGCGTTTTTTTTTTTCGAATCTGCCGCATGATGGATGTCGCGATGGAAAGTATCGAGAGTCTGTCGAGAGCGCGGATGATTGTGTGAGAAATTATGAAAATAGTGTAAAAGGCGTGGAAGAATGGATAAAAGAAAGGGATAGCTTAAAGCGACAGCCAATTATTGCGAAATTCGATGTACGTCTTTTCTCTTTCTTTTCTATTCGGTAACGATCGGCAGTGAATTTTGATTATTCTTTTTCTACGCAGTTACAGCGAAAAGTGACGAGCTTTTATACCTTTTTCGTGAATGTATGCGTATTGTGCGGTAAGATGATAAGGATAGTGAAAACGAAAATAATGAAAGCAATTATCAGGCCGATGAAGATTTTGAAAATTTCAATAACGACGTGTTCGATGATTTCTTCTTTTTTTTTTGTAAATAAAAATTTGTTTACTTTACGTGCGATTGCTGCGATTATTGTCGCGCAACGGGTGCGACAATGTGTATTTTCTGTGTATAAAATTAAAAAAATGCCATTCTTACGTTCTCGGTTTTTCCCTATTTTTAAAAGTTACTATTATGTTCTATTATCGTAGAATCGTAAAACAAGTCATCAATTGTTCGACTGTCACGTCGCTACATGGAATTCATTAGTTCTCTTTTTTTACTATTTCTCAGAATTACGAATCATTCCCTTAACAATGAAATTATCATTTCCACAGGACTATACGCTTCCTTTTAGGAAATATTTCACAGCACGTTCAAACGTAGGATTCGCGCAGCAGTCATTCATCGTCTATACTGTAACATAGTATAGTGTAAGATTATAGTTGTGTATATATATACACACATTCCTATTTACATAATTTAATTTCTAACAATTAAAATTACAAATTTATCCGCTAACTCTTTGGCAACTGGGGTATTTGGATGGTCCGTACGATTATTTACAATATGGGAGAGAAGTTCAATGGTGTCAACTACGAATCCAGATGATTTTTGCACGAAAAGGAATTATCAAGAAGTATAATAGTGGCGTGTAAATATGATTGTTTTCTTTTTCCCCTAAATTCGCAGATTCGTCGAGTCGCACCAAGAACTTGCAATAGAAAGTTACATGAAAAAAAAAAATCCATCCATAAATATCTCCAGGAATCCATCATTGAAACACTTTTCACTACCATATGAACGATCCATCGATAGGTTGCACGCTTGAAATGCATTTTTAGCTATTTTCTCTATTCATTTGTTATTAATTGGTACGATAGTACAAAAGTAAAACCAATACCGAATTACACAGAACGTGGATTATAGTAATGATTCTTTCCCAATTCTTTGAAATGAATTTCTAATCGAGACATAGCCATTCTGATAACGATGATAATCAATCGTTATCGGTATTTCAAAGAGGCCCAGAATGTTGGGTAGCTTGAACTTTGTAACAGAGAAAAGACCTGGATCATTGGGGTGCGATCGCGTAAGTCGCCTCCTTACCTTCTGGTGGAATTCTCATATTTCCATTAGTCACATAACCATTAGTATCGATGGTTACATGGCTACCGGCATTAACCGGATAACCGGTGTTGCGCATCGGAATAGCGTTACCAGATGGCAGCATGTGTTCACCTCTTGTTAGGCGATTTCCTGTAGTGGTGGCACCACCCCTATCCAGATGGACGGTCATTGAATAGTCAGGCTCGTAATCGGTGCTTAATTCGACTGTCGCGTATTCCCTCATTCCTGGAGTTTTTATAGGAAAATCCATTGGTACTTGTTCTGTTGTTTGAATCGAATTCGTCTCGTTCATGGTGTTCACATGACCGTTGGTCATCGTGTACAAATCTGGCTCCGTTCGTATTTTGGGTGACAGCATCGATTCCAGACACTGATATACGAGTATATAGTCCTCCTATAATTGAGTAATTTATTATAACTAAATTTATTCTACGACTCTACACAAATGAGTAGAATGGTTTTATTAGTTTTAGAAATAATCATGTACCTTTGACCGAAATATGCCAGGCCTCTTCATGTATAATAATTTAGCGAACATATATATATCTACACTCTGCTCAAATTCCAATTGTTTATTCAGTGTTGTTAAAAGAACGAATAGTCCTGCTTCTATTCCACCGAACCTGTACAAGGATTTTTATCGTTATTAATATCATGGTCTAAAATGTTTCCTGTTTAAATATTCTTATGATCGGTCTTTTAAATATAAAACCTACCTATCCATTACGACTATTGGACCATTTTGATAGTCTCTGTGGAAGTCTTGTATCACGTTGACAAATACTTTTGGATTGTTATTGTGTGGCCAGGGTCCTTCCTGATTCAATGGTCCTTGCACGATTCTGGCACTGAGCTCATAATCATCTTGCAGAGATCTGACCGCTACTTCGCGGAGAACGATACCGCTTACGGTTTCCTTGATTCCGCATAAACGCACGCGGAACGTGTCCGACTCCAAATCCTTTCCCTCGGTTGGCCAAAATTCTGGGTATTCCTAAAATAACATAATTTCCCATATGTTGAACATAATCCAATTTATTAAATTACATATGGTATTGTATGAAATTTTTATGGTACTTACTTTATCGCATTGGGTCAGCATGACTATCGTTTGGGCATTATGATCCCACATCATCTGCCAGAATTCCATTATCGTATTTTCCATTGGATGTTGCGTAAGAATGAATTCTCGGTTACGTTGAAATCCTTGATAGACAAAAGAAAAATATTTATCACTGTATTGTACTACTGAAGTATTTATCATGGCTACCATTCTATATGGTAGATTGAAACATATGAAGAGAACATACCGGAAAACCATGTAGCATTTATGTAGTCGCTGCCATCGATGCCAGGCTTCGGCGTAAGATGCACTCTAGCATTTTCAATTGGCACTACTTCCATATTGCGATTCTTCGCGACGTTGCAAGGTTTCGTGGAAGATACCAAGTGAAAGTCTTTAGGCTTCCAGGAAGTGACGAGCTATTTTGAGAAACAGAAAAACCAATCATTGTCATTACAGTAATAATTCTTCGTTCTTCTTCTTAAAAATGAATATAAGTATTTTTACTTTATATTGGGCCTCGAGATTATTCCAAGGATCAGTCTTATTGTTGGATGGGCGTAACATGTCCTGAATATGCTGCATCAAACGACTGGATTCGATATTGGTCTCCCCACTTTCAATGGCTTCTTGCAGAGCATCATGAATGAATATGTATTGCTCCTCGGTTTGTACCAAAAAATTCCTTTGCGTTCGGATGTGCTTCAGAAAGCCAAAGACATTGATCTCGCCTTTACTTTTGGCTTGCTTTAGCATGGCGTCAATCGCTATGTAAGTTCCAGTACGTCCGACGCCAGCGCTGTCAGAGAAAATTAATAGATCCAATCAATTAAGCAAATACAAATTCTCTTAAGACATTTTAATCGATTCTCCGAGGTGTTCGCGAAGCGATTACACTTGTTATAATAATTGCTCCTAGTGGGTATTATTAATACTCAAGATTAATTGAGGGCAATGTATCATTCTTAAAATAACCTACCTGCAGTGAACTATTATCGGTCCAGCATCCGGTCCATTAGCGTTAGATGATTTTCGAATGAAACTAAGAACTGGTAGTGGATGATCTGGCACACCATGATCTGGCCAACTCGTATAATGATACTGTAATACCGTACGCTCCCCCATATTAGTACCGTTTTTCTTCTTCTTGATCTGCTTGAAATTGTAACATTATCTTTAAATAATTCTCAGTTTAGTTTAATTATTTTTGATTACTTTCTAAACGCATCGTCGCTAACTAAAACCATATTCTTTGTTCTATAGATAAATACCTTTAGATGGCGAATGTGCAAAGTCCGTACAGTATAAGTGGCCATTATATCCTCTCTCATTAAAGTTACTTGAATGTGACCATAGGTTTCGGTCCCTTCCTTTGGCCAGTACATGTCGCATTTTTTCTGAAAACGTTAAAGTAAAATTCACATAAATATTGACATTACTTCACTTGATAATCTATTTTGTATATTTATTATGAATATAAATACTTCGTGTGAACTTACACGACCGCGTTCGACCAAATTAGTTATCATGACAATTATGGAAACTCGTTGCTCCCAAACCATTCGCCAGAAACCATCGAATGTTGGTGGCAGGGGTCCTTGAGTCCCAATGTAAGCTCTGGCCCTTTGCCAGCCATCGATATAATTTGCGTTCACATAGTCCTGACCTTTCTTAGGTGGACCTCCTCCGCAGGATAAAAGTTGCACCCTCGTGTGATCGTCTGAAAAATAAAACAATTTTCTAATCATATTGCCAGTTTTTTTTTTTTTCTTCAGATACATAAGCGATCTCTACTATTTTCCATTAACTGCATACACTCCTATAATAGAAGGCTTGTAAGAATATATTATTTTCACTTAAAATTCTTAGAATAGCAGAAATTTCCTAGGTGTGTCTACATAAGATTATGTAATAGTTTTTTTTTTGAATGAGGGGGGAATATTGGTTAGGCGAATAAAAAAATTTTCGACGAAACAAATTGTCATAAAAGGAGGACAGAAGTGACTAAACAAAGCTGCGATGGAAAATTTAAAAATTACGAATTTGTCCTTGAATTTCTACGAGCGATATTACGAATGCAAGGTGACTCGCACTTGACTGTAAATTACATATTAATGTTAACCGTCAGTGTGTAATATACATATTTACTAATCGTTTTCATGTATTATTGCGCGTTACTCAAAACGGAACAGATGATGCAGTCTGATTCATCATGAATGTCATTGATACAGAGTCAATGACGAACCACTGAAATTATTCGACTGTAGTTACACGTTTCTCAGAAATCCGTGTAGCATCTTCATTGAAAAAGAAAGAAAAAACCTTAAACCATCCACGAAGTAATTGCACGAAAACAAAATAATTTTGTTTCAAATGACACAAGGCACATAAAATAACACGGAATCAGGTAATAATAAAAGAAAGATACAATCAAAAGGATAAAGAGAAGAATATAATAAAAAGAGCAGTGAATCTGGTTATCTGAATTTTGGATTTCACTTATGTTTACTCACAAGCAAGAATGTTTTGATAGCGATTCTTCAGCTTGTTTTCAGCAGACTCCGAGTTTTCAACTGTATAATCACCAGTTTCAGACTGGATCAGTTCGTATTCCTTGGAGAAACCGATGTCACCGTCGGCATGCAATGCCGCTACGTGCTGTGCAAAATGCTGCACGGCCACAGCTGTTCTCTCACCATCCTGTTCACTGTTTTCCCAATCTTGTAAAGTTGGCACATTGCGCGGCGGATAATCCAAGTAATAGTAAGCGGTGTGGAAGCACTTTCTGAAAATGGGCCTGAAGCACGGCCTTATAAGTACACATAATGGATATACATTTAAGATTACAGAAAACAGCTATCGATAATTCTAATATTAATATAGATGTCCAGTATAATTAACGATAACAATATATATAAAAACAAAAACGAATTGCGTACACAATAGCTAGCAGGCATTTGAACCAGTGGACTGTCTTATTGCATTGTAGCTTTAACATTGATTACTAAATTGATCCTTCTAGTTTTCATTATCGGGATAGTCACGACACACCTAACTCATGAAATTCCCTTACGGTATGTAACGTTGCACCGCGCCAAAGAGACCATGCGATTCCAATCGGAAATCGTTTTCACAATTCATCACGGATTATTTCCACGGTGCACGTGTGCCGCTCGAGACGTCTTGCGTAGCGCGAACTAAAAAGGAATCTCCTACGCGACTAAACGACCTGTCAAGTCTGTAAAATATTATTCCGTGTTATCGCGGCTTGTTATCAGCGCGATAAGAGACGTTTCCAGTTAAGGAATATCGTACTATATAAGTTCGCAGTTATCTTCTTGCCATATGTTGTATATTGTTGCCGTCTTCTACACCATTAGTCAAGTTAATATTTTCAGCCGTTGTGTATATGATATTCGCGATTGTAGATGTTACGTCTTATGTACAGTTGACTCTGTATAATCACACAGCGGGGGCACTTAGATACGTTAACTAGCGAGAGAGCGATATTACAGAGAGACCCCACTTCACTGTAGAAAGCCGGGACGTTCGACGGAGTGCGAGTAAGAAGCGCGCTGAGAGGTACGGAAGAGTGGAAGCCTTCCCCTACCGGCGCAACCAACTTAGAAAGAGAGCTCAGGGGAAACGCGACTGTACGGAATAAAGCCTTTATAACCAGAGTAGACTGTATGCAATCGTTTCTCAGACTCTATCAATCGGCATTTTTGGGGTTTATCTCTGTCTCCTCCTCCACTCAAAAATTGTTACTATCAAATCTCACCTCCATAATATAAAGGATGCTATAGCCAGCATTACTGCAAAGCACGCACACACCATACCGGCTATCACACCGGCACTCAATTCTTTGCTACTTCTTCTCATTAAAGGTGGAATCTTGTCGCAATTTGGTGCCACAAGTACTTTTCGGGGCACAGTAGGCTCGCCCTGGATAATTAGATTGCTGTCGATGATGCTCCTTGTAGCGCCGTGTAATGTTATCTCGTACATGGAGTTCGTGGTGAGATTCATTATGGGTATCTGTAAAGTGAAGAAAGAAATTATAATAAATTTTGACGTTTTTAACGAAATTATACAAAACCTAATTTCTTTGATATATATTTTAACAAGTCCTTACTTCTATCTCCAGCTGTCTTTTATCGGTTGATATTTCGAATTTCTCATATTCGTGGGAACTGTCGCTTCGATAATTGATGTAATAATAATCGATGGTATTCCAGAAAACACCGGGACGTGCCCATTTTAGATAAATTGCGTTTTGAGACTGGCAGGTGAGATTTAAAATGATGGGCGCGCTCGGACCGGCTACGTCAGTCTTATGAATAATGTGATCCGATGGTTCACCTTCGTTCTTCCAAGTGAAAGCTTTTACCCATATATTGTATTCCTGGAAGGGTTCTAGAAGAAAATAAATGGAAAGCATTAGATTCATATAAAATTACTGTTACACATATTTCATGCATTTTTTTTTCATTCATGAGTGTCTTCCTAACATTATTGAACTATACGTTGTACTTACTCAGTTCGTTAAGACTAAATCTAATTAGAGGTGTGCCCGGTTCGTAGATCTTATGCGTTTTAACGTCGGTATAATTGGAATGCATATAGTAGACTCTGTAACCATGTATCTCGCCGTTGACTTTCTCGGGCTTCAGCCATGACAATTCGATGGTGGAGGAGGTGACACCGTGAACCGTGAGATTCAGAGGTTTGGTCGGTACTGAAATCAATCCAACAACAAAGAAGCAGATTAAAAATTAGAAGACAAAGTACAAAAGTTACAGATTAAAGTTTGTACGAGAGATTTTGGAGTTCGAAAAAAAAAATAGCACGGAAACATATCTTTAGGAGGGAATTTTTAAATTAACATTTTTTTTCATTTACTTTTTCTCTTATCCAAGAGAAGCACAAAAGTCTCGAACGACTTGAAATACGAAAACCACAAGAAGATTTTCTCAAGAAAGATTTTTCGGTGTTATACGTAGAGAGGGTGGAGCCTCTGCAAGCTCCAATGCAGGTAGAAGCTTTCGCATATAATAGCATCGCTGGGGATTGCAGATAGAAGCTTCTGGCGAGTAGAAAAGTGGAGGTGAGGTCAAAGTGTGAATACTTAATATCCTCTCTCAAGTGACACCGCAGACTCCTCCAGTGACAAAAAGCTCGGAATAGCCCAGCCCCGCGCGGCGCCAGACTTAAAGCTGCTCGACGACGAGACTTCATCCATACTGCGTCAAAGGATAAGAGCACGGCACGGATATTTTTCTTCCTCGTTCTCTAACGCGCTTTCTTTCTTTCCAAGAATGGTCGAAAAATAGCGTCTAAGCAAATATGGTTCGCCATACAGTTTAATGGAAAACACTGAAACACTCGCAGGATATTGCGTGAGAATAATTTTTGCCTATCGGTGCAATTATCATTTTCGAAATATCGCGATTATTTCCAACAGGCCGGAAATGTTGCGTTGCACAGAAAGCTTTAATTGTCAATTGTGCAAGTACTTAATGCAAATATACGATTTTTATCATTGGTATGAAGAATTGCAAAGTGGGGATTAGCAAATATATTCAATAAACAATATTTTACCATTTATCTTTTTCAATCATTTATTATTAATTTGATTTATGCATTTTTTTTCATAATATTGGAAATATAATAAATGTGAAAGTATATATTCTTCTTGTTTTAGTTAGACGAAGTCCTCAGGATCTTTTTAATGGTCTAGGCCATTAAACCAGTATCGAAACAGTTAACAGCACAAGGAAGCCTGTGCGGATCCCACCTGTCTATTCCACACGGATGGCGGCATCATTGACAGGAGAAGCAGCAGGTGCATCCTAATGAGTCTGCTTTTTTTTCTTACCGTATATACATTCACTCTGACTGGAGCTAAGTTACAACTCGAACGTTTCACACTATACTAATTTTTCAGTAAATCCTTCCTGAACCTCTTCAAAGGAATAGTATGATTACGTATGAAAAAAACAAACTATTCTCTGCTAAGCTTCATCCTTGTCTATAAAATTGTTTTGAAACTCGTTTAGATAAATCTTTTATGTATTCTTAAGAGTTTCCTCTGGACAAGTCCTTGTTCGCAATGTAGTTTCAAAACATAAAAGGTCTTTACAAGGAAGGTCAGCCCGCCGTCTTCCAACCAATTTTGCTATTTGAAAAGTCAAAATGGCATCTATTCTTTACGATGGTCACGTATTGTCCTTGATAAAGGTCTGATATAATTTGTCGCTACAATGCGATGACCGCTTGGTTCAGCATTGACAAAACACTATGCGATTGCGTTGTTGAAACGATAGACAATTTTTTGTAAAATAACCACAACGATTATACTATAGAATATATTTTTTAAATTGCACAAACAGAAGTAAAGAAACCTGATATTTCTAGTTTGCCCCCTATCGAATGGAAAGGAAATGGAACGCGACAGACTCGATCAGAAATCGCGTAACCTTCCTTATTGCGTAAGACTGCTATACCTGTGCGTATGTGTAACTGGAATCACGCGCACTACTGAGTATGTCACGCCTTGTTTGAAAATCTCATTAGACGCAATGTCGACACGTGGGTGGAATCCTGCATTTCTAAGACGCAAATCCGACCATATGCATCGCGAGAATTAATGAAATATATATATTGACCAATGGGATTTTATGGATTAAGAATTCGCGGCTGCAGGCGTCGTGAATCGATACTTAAAATAGAACGTTGCCAATAATGGCAAAAATAGAAGTTATCCGCTTTGGAGAAAGTGCGTTAAGCTTCTGCATTACTGTAACGGTTCTCTCGAACGAAGGAAAGATTCGTACGATGTGATTTGACCATTTAAAACTCGGGCTCCAGTGCTCAATGTCCGGAGAGAGCGTTGATAATTTCAAGATTCTTTCCGCAGACAAAATCCTAAACTCAGAATATATATAGGAAGGATTCTTAATTATTTAGCTAAGAGGTGCGACTGTGAACCTTCTTCTCAATGAGTAACTTAACGCGCTGCTTAATTGCTCATTATGCTCCATTTAGTTTATCGGTATTGGCTCATTCCCGTCGACCTTTACCTTCAATGATTTCTACTGACACACAATACCGGATTAACTCACTGGTCATTAAACTTTCCAGACAATGACTTCCCCCCCTCTATAAATTTCGAGGTAATCGTCGAAATAAATTTATTGCGCAACGTTGATAAATCTTTGTGATTGATTGCATTTCTTTTTCTGTATCGAAAGGTCGAGAGTAAGGTCGATTTAAAGCTTCTTTGTTTGTAACGTAGGCATGGATGGTGTAACACGAAGAAAAAAATAATACGATTTATTTTTCATAAGAACGTCCATGCATCGAGAAGAGATTAATTCATTCCTGGGTTGCCTTGTGGAAAATCCTGTATCATCTCAAGATATTATTGTTCGCTTCTTTTTTTAATAAATATATGCGTATGCGCAGTTTGTTTTAGATAGTTCACGTGATATTTTCTTCTTCTTCTTTTTTTTTTTTCTTCTTTCCTTGAACACGTAACTCAAGGCTAACGAGTAGCCGTCGCAACTTCATCATCCAGGAAGGTTCAAGGATTTTCTGAGAATTCTTATGAAATAAATACGAAACGCACAAAGTATACATAAAGCCATCTAGTTGCACGCATGCATTTTATTAGTCACGAGAAACAAATAGCAAGGTTATCCCACAAAAATTTAGTAACAATGAAAAGCCTTAGAAATTTCCATCATAAAAACCAAAAGTAACTCGAATGACAAATATGAGTAGAGATATTAAATGCAAAATGCAAAAATACAAGTGCATATTGTTTCCATAATTTTCTGTGGTATGGCTTAAGAGTTAAAACAGTCAGAAAGTATTACGTCGCCATTAGTCTCTTAGTGAAACCCCATAAAGGCAACAGTAAGTCCTAGGGTTTTGTTTTTATTTAACAGGCTGGACGATACAGAATTGAAATAGTAGATTTAAGTGTACAGGGAGGCACGCGATAGAAAGGGAACGCCTATAACGTAAAAGTAAGTACTTCTTTGTTCCTGGGTTCATGCATCAATGTCGCCCTCTGTGTTACACGCAACTAAACTTCATATATATATATCTATGATATATATATATCGTATACATTTAATTAATATGGAGTACAAGCATATAAAAATGTAGATGACCAACGCCTAATTCTCGGAAACTGTCTCTGAGTTTGTGTTGTATCTTCTTTACAATTACATAGTATTACTATAGTACGTATACTATTTCAGCCTGTCTCTTGTTTCAACGCTAAGTGGTTTTTCCATTCTATGCGAGTAAAGCTCGATGCTTTGTTTGTTCTCGCGTTACTCTGATACTCGCAAGTATTCTGACTGTCGAGTATCACATTTATGAAATTGTATATTTTCAGAGGTAGTAGTGCAATAGTAGATATTGTGGCTGAGGTACGATAAACGGTCTATTATCGTTAGCTATATGTAACTATAGTTATTAGTATACTCATGACGTATCATATAATGCTGTTTATAGTTTATTCTGTGAAGTATAGTCCATCTACCAATTGAGTCTTCTTATTTTTTCATATAAAAAGCAATTAAGTTTCTTACAAGTCACGTGCGGTTATAATACAATGTTTTTTTTCCAAAGTATACATGTGCATAATTTTGCATTGAAATATATTTTATTTTTCAATTTTGACCACGTGTGATTAATTAAGGATTACATTGTTTGCGATCTGTAAAAAAAAAAAATACATTGAACTCGTGGATCGACTATAGTTATTTTATTGTATTTTATAGATATGTACATGTGTGATACTACGATATATCTACTTAATAATATATGATGTGATAATACACGTGGATGCGTAATTTGGCAGTTCAGTTACTAGTGATAAAAGAAGAAAGATAAAGAGAAAAACAGAAACCTGTCCTGTCCGTGATTTGATCTTGTCTATTTTCAAGAGCGAATAAAATGTATGATATTTGGGATATTCTCGTGCACGTTGCAATTTGTTATTTTTGATATTTCCTTACTATCGTGCTTTTGCTACTCCTGTAAAGCACGATAATTTATTAATGGCATTTTATTAATCGAAATCCACTCCTGAAGTGTCTGATATTACTTTTTTCTAACTTACTGGATTCCCAGTACGGGAGATCGTTTGTCAATTTTTTTTAAAGAGATGCGAGACATTTACGATTCTCTTGGTTAATGCGGCGGTGGGTCTCAATGACGGATAATAGAGGTTGCAAAAGAAAATAAAAGATACCGGAATAAAAGGAATTTATTTCTCGTCGATGTCGTAATTCCCGCGAGACTCAAGCACGTTGCGATCATCGGATTTCCGTGAGATCATTGTCGCAGCATTGTGTCACGGGCAAGACGCGGAACTTAAATAGAGTCGACAGTAACTCGTAATTTGTAGACTGCAGAGAAGAACAGGGATAGAAAAAAAAAAAAATGAATAAATAGTTAAAGCAAAATAGTCACCAGCGCTTGACAACCTTGATGAATTCGACCGTGACTCAGGTAAGGCGAAGAAGGAGAGAGAGAGAGAAAAAAAATGAAAAACGTTTTAAGGGTAAGACATTAGCGTAACCATGAAAAAATAACCATGACCCCCTTAAGTATTTCATTGTCAGTTAATGACCCTAACATCATTTTAGTACCGATGACTAAGATCCTACAGAATGTTAAAAATGTTTAAAGTGCTCCCTTGCATACATGATAATCAGGGTTTTAGTCCCTTCCTGCTTACTGACCCCCAAGGACAGAGATGCCAGCTCTTAACCTCTTATATTTCTTAGAGGGTTCGTGACTCGACACCCTGTTATTGTCCATTTACATACGAAAAGAGGGTAGGGGAGGGGAAGAGGGGTGATTTCATTGGCTGCTCACAGAACTTCATTCAATAAATGAACTCTGAGTAACTCGACCAGTAAACTTTCCCATAACCGGTTTACCTGTATATACCAGAGCACGCTATCTGCCTATTTCAAGAACCAGTGGAATTCCAAAATCCAATGTTATCGTGTAATTATCATCACGTAGAAAATGTAAAAGAAACTTCTATCGAATACACCCAAGCAGCAAGTATATCTCCATGTACCTAGTCTCTCTCCCATCCGTCCAATAATTTCAATCAACCCTCGCCTCGTCAGAATCCACCACGGTAACGCCATGATTACAGATATCCTGTAGGAGGACTGGGCCGACGAGGGCACAGAAATGCCAATTCGAAATAACGGGACAGTCGTTAAACGTGACGTTTATCCCACGAGTGGCTAGTACTGGGTACGTGCACGGGATAATGAATAATGAGTATACGGTCCCCTTAGGTATGGGCCTTATCGGCACGTGAATCGCTCTAATAACCCTAATCTTCTCTTTGATCCAAATCGGAAAGTGAATCGGTACTGACGGGTCTGTCTCATGCACGAGTGGAGACACGAGACGCGATTCTTCCTTGGTTCTACTCTAATCACGTGCTTCACTTACTGTACTGTATTACGTGTATTACACTGCTGCTGCAGTTATCTTCGAAGCGAAAGATCAAGTTAAAAATTTTGAAAAAAAAAGTCACGTGTTATTTATAAGGAAATGCAATTATTTGCTATTTTCATACATTGCATTGGTACTAATAAATTTCAATTGACATTGTACGACTTTACATGTATTAGGTATGGGTATTTATTATTGAAAAAAGTAGGATTTCACCAATTGCACAAAAAGTGCAGACAGTCGTTGATAAACGGATATTTTTAATATTATCTTCGATTCTACTTATATGACAATAACATCGTCGTGAATCTTTATCAATGACGTTCTACAAAGAACATACTGATTACGTGTCTATAGTCTTGCAATTGTATTACTGTCTGGGAAGTATCGGCCGTCTCGCTTGAACTGCATGTTTATTTTACACCGAAAAATCTCCGTCCTTTTTCTAATTTTAGATTGTACCCATGCTGTATGTGGAGAACGCGGAATATAGTTTTACCAAAAAATCCCACACGCCACTGTACATGTTTCACTGGGGGGTTTTCGACTTCGTTACACAGAGGGAAACCGTAGATTCTCCATAATCGTGAAGCAACAAAGAGAATATTTTTAGAAGAAGACCACTACATACCATACGTGTACTATTACGCTTGCTGAGAGAGGCATTTATATGATTGAATAATACTGTAAGAGAACTTATTTCATTTCTCTCTGGTATAGCATTCATTATCAATTCACTGATTATTAATTGGACAATTAAAAGTGGTGAGGGAATAATTATGAATTACTCTACGCGGTCTGTAAAAATTGATATATCAAATGAACGTCCTCGACACGTGTTATGATACACACATTTTTCGATACGTGCTTCGTACGATGACGCGTAAATGATAAACTTACGGAACGGCCGAATACATTAATTTCGTGATTAACGATAGCTCGGCAATTAAATCTTAATGAATTATTTATTTTGATGAAAATAATTTAATACATGTTTACGGCAGAAGGCATTTATTATACAGGAAATTTATAAAACAGATTGTCAAACTTTAGAACGAAAAATAGGTCCTTTGGTCATGTATAAAGACATTGTCTGTTCTAAGTCTGGATTCAAGTCGTATCATTTTTAAGATAATTGAAGAGGATAAAAATGATCTTGGAATTTTTTTTTTCCTCGAATTCATATTTGCTATCAATCTGGGTCAATTATTATTATACATTGTATACTATATTTTCTTCGAATTAGAGTGCTCGGCATGCACCGTTTTATCTTGTCTTTGTTTTTTTGTTTCGTCTCTTCCGTGTCTCTTATCTCTTATCGCACTGTCGACTCTTTGTTACTTTGGTCATCCTGCAGAGTCTGATCGAAAGTATGCGCGGCTACTAAAGCTTATTTGCCATACGAATAAAATACCGGATGAGACATACATTCTCTTGATGTTGACATTGTTCATTAGCTGTTTATATTGATGATGATAATGTTGATGATAGCGATTCGATCGTTCATTAAGATTTATGATAAACATATAAAGATAATGAGAACATGTTATATAGTCTATTAATTACAGTACTGATAGTAGTTTTCAATCTTGTAGAATGTTTTCTGTGTTCATTAGAAATGCGCCAGTCTCCAGATATTGATAGGTGAAATAGTTTGTCACTGTATCTATGTATGTGCTAATACAATACATTTCTCACATTCTGTTTTTTCTATGATACGTTCAGTGCTTGAAATTAGCATCGGTCGTGATGATCGGTAGGCAATGTAAATGATAATGAGCAATGTACAGAACGAAAAGCAGCAGTGTGAGTCAAAGATAGAAAATAGAAAAAACAATTAAGCGATACCAAGGACGCAGCACTGAAGTTGCATTGAAAATGTTCAATTGAAAATTATCAGGTAAATCGAAGTCGTCATAGGTGTAATATCCAGTATAAAAATGTATCAATGAAAGCACCGTGC
>JARPRG010000625.1:14750-26768 GCA_031001745.1 Hartigia nigra | reverse complement strand
CAATAAACGTGAGCGCCACCTATGTGCAATGGCGCACAGGAGTGGCAGCTGTTTTTTAGATTTCTATACGTACGGAAAGCCCCTTCGTGCCAGATGCATGTACATGTGCTCGGATTACGCAGACGGATCCGCGTATACACGTAAGACATAGCGTACGAAGAGAAGAAGAGAAAAGGAGGGCAGAGAAAAAAAATATATAGGAAGAAAGATGAAAAGGGTTCAACGACCTGGCATCATCTTAAAAAGATTTTTCCAGGACATCGAAACCAGGATCGTTACCCGTCACTTGAAGCGCTGAAACCGGATCGATCTCCCGTGAAACCCGGGGATACGATTGCCCTACTTTTTATACCAGTCTCCGAGTTTCCTGCACATACTACTTGTACAATGATATATGTTGTGTTTCAAGCTTTGAGATGAAATAGAATTTTTATTTTATGAAAATAAAGATTGGACGTATTTGTCAATTAGTTAAATAATTTTTTCAAAAATTTTCGACAGACTGCTTTGCGTATAAACGCACGTGCGTCGAGCGATGGCGACGCATGCGTCATGACGCCTGCGTCGTGCGCGCCACACACGGTGTGTATTAAAAAGGGTCGAAGATTAAGCTCGTTGAGCTAGTTGAAATCCCTAATTATTTACCTCGGTACGTATCGCTGTCACTGTCGTTGTCGTTCTGCTCTGTGGTGATGATGCTGTTGGTAGAGTTTTCAGTGATGGTTTCGTCGGTCGTTTGTTGCGCGTGGACATCGTTCATACTGACCGGCAGCAACACAAGAATGAGAGCCGCTGTCGCGCCGAGATGAGCGCCGCAGCTCATCTTGGCTCGCGACATTTTTGCCTCGCGTTTTCTCACTGGGCCGACGGTTGTCACGGAAATGTTTTAGAAAATTTGATGATTGTCTGACCGCTCCGCTGCCACCTCCCTCGCACGACGTAAATTACTTTATGAATTCACCCATTTTTCAGATTCTCTTTCTTTCTCTCACTTTGCTGCTTATGTTCTGGTGTTTGGGATCGTTACTATACTTTCCCTTTTTTTTCTCTTTCTCTTTCTGATCACATGGACGATCCTCAGCGACGTTTTATCGCTATGCTCCCCACCTTTGTATCATTTACTTGTACGATCTCTTTTATCGATCCTCTCTTTGATTCTCAGCTGCTGCCTGCCTTTCTCTTTGTCAGAATAGCAGCCAGCGTTCCTGGTTTATTTTCAGTGTTCACTGGGAATTCATTTGAACATTTGTACTGCCGAAACAGTCAGGAACGCATAGCGGGATCAGTGAACTTTATTGGTTATTCTGACAGTAACAACAAGGGAAAGAAGAGTCAAATTGGTAAAATGTACGTATGGAAAGGAGAAAGAGAAAACGATTGCAGCGCTCTCTGCTAACTCGTCTCGAGAAGACTCGTTGTGAGAAGTCCAAGAGCTTGTTGAGGTAGGGAGAGGAATCGATAAACGGAGCGGTCGTTCGTTTTGTTTTTTCCTTTTTAGATTATTTGAAAACTCGATAAAACTACGTCCCGCGTTTCTGAAAAATTAATACCGGTTGCTAAGAGACGATGAAGCAGGCAGTAAAATAGCAAGACTGGTTCGATACTGTAAACGATTTTCTTTCTCGAGGTCCACACAGGGACGTATTAAATGGCGTCGTCTCGAAAGGGTGGAATTGAATAGCCGAACCCCTTTTTTTTCAAAACGGCACGTCCCCTAGATAGAGGTAGTGCGAAAATAAATCCCGATATAGAATTATTTAGCACCTTATTAACGATGCGATCAACGAACTGTTCTCGCTTAATGAGTGATTATCATTACTGTCATTACTACCGTCGTCCATGACGATATAGACAGTGTTATCTTCACCGTACACTAATGACTATTTATCAAACGGTACCGAATAGTTTAATTAATAAGGAAGCAATGACAATAGTCCTCGTCAGTTGTCACGTGAATATTCACACAGAAACAAAGCACACAACCCACACACCACACGATTGCAATTTCATACTTTTCTTATTTCCTTTTTATTTTCAATCGCGTCTAATTGACGTCCTTCCAGAATATCCAGTACTGCCTTTCAGTGGTTCACAATTGCTACTGTACTTCAGAGAATTTGACAATGGTCAGTGATATCACTCGGTTTCACTGACAATATAAATGATTACCGATCTTGCGTTGTGTATGCGTGACAGTGTCGAAGCGCGAGTTCCGAGCGCCCAGAGCGTAATGCACGAAGAAAGGACTGCTCGACAGGCTGCTCTGGGTTATACAGGGGTATTTGCATGAAACGTGCGCGTACACACAGTGCCGTATCAAGATGGTGTCTTTAGGGCTCCGTCTCTGCTGTCGTCCAATAATCGACCGCTCGAGGAAGTGAGACAAGGAGAGAGTGAAAGAAAGAGATGGAAACACAATTAGAGAGAGGAAAGGGGGAGAGAGAGACAGAGAGAGAGAGAGAGAGAGAGGAATTCTGGAGTACCTTAGAGTAAGTTGTAGAGGGAAAAGTGTCTAGGGAAGTAAGTAGAAGCAAAATGGAGAAAAATAATGTGAAGCCGGTAGAATCACGCACTGGCAAAACCTTTCATTCAGTTTCTTTTCACTTTGACGCTTTCACCGCGTCAATCACGGTTTTATTATATGAATTGTCTTTGTTTATATCTTTTTAAGTGACACCCTACGGATGTGAATTTTAATTTATGCGTATCGATCAATCGGCAGATTATATATTCTATGCTGTTTGAAAGTAATCGAAAGACCGGCCACGGTTCGACGACAGCGTTGGCCTCTGGAGCGCTCGAGTAACAATGACGGTTCGTGAGGTCGGCTGGAGAGGGACGTACCTAGTTTCAGGGACGTATAGAAATAGATTTGGGCCCCATTCATTGAAATTAAATTTCGCATGAATAGAATGAGAAATGATTACAATGAGACGTTCATTTCTTATATTTGTATTTACGTAACGATATTATTGCATCGTTTAACTATACAAAATTGCAGTTTGCGTGCGTTATGTTTGTGGGAGTATAAGATTTATATGGGCTACAGGCTGGGATACAGTCATCATGTGGAGCATAGCAATAGGACTTTATATAGGGATGGCTAGAAGTTCCCAGGCTAGGTCAGGGACGTATTTGGTGTCCGATGATCCCTGAACTGCATAGAATGGCAATCGTTTTTACAAAATTTATGGAAAATCCCTCAATGCTAGTTGTTAATGTACGCCCCTAGATGTGCTACAGTATTGACGTAGGGTGTGGTTTATATTTGTAAAAAGTTTCTTTAGATTCTCATTTTAATTTACACTTGACCCTATTGAACCCGCGTATACTGCAACGCGCTCCGTACAGCAATTCTATAGTGATGTGGAAGACTCTATATGGTGTCCCATGGCAGTCTACCCAAAGCGTTTGCACTTAATCGACCCGTCTAGGCTATAGCCTTTGGCGATATGCAAGGTAAAAGCTTTTATTCGTAATCTATTCAGTACGGAATAAGTTAGCCGGAATTATTTTTAACTGAACGTTAATTATAATCTTTCCAAAATTATTACGAAATAATCTGTATAATGCGACTTCGGAAATTTGTTTACTTCGCACAAGATGATTATTATTTATTATTATGTCATTTTATTTAACGTAGTAATCCGTTTAAAGACTTGAGAAGACATTGATGCTAGACAAACATTACCTTCAACATTTTAGATTTGGTACATGGGTACATCATTGTAGAAGCGATCTACTCAACACGTTGTTGATTCATAGGAAAACTTTTTTACCATAGTGTTTTAATTAAGTGTCGGTTATAAGATCTCTGTCGGTACATATTTTGCTGGATGTGTCTTCACCACTATCGTATGATAAGGCAGGTTCCTTTAGATATTACCGACAGCGTTATAGGTCGATTTAATTCACATAAACGCCACAGTTCATTTGGCTAAATTATTGCACAAAAGCGTAACAGTAATATTTTGGACTCTCTTTTTCTATTAGGGTATATATTTGCCATCGTTTAAATACATTTAACTTACCTCCTTCGTCCGTCATTACTAGAACCGTCATGGGAGGTCCGTGGCCCTCAGGATTAAATACTTGAAGTGATATATGGTATTTCGTGAAAGTCTCCAGATTATTTATGTTGTGACTCTGAAACGTTAATGGAAATGTATATAATCTATTGTCCTACATATATAAAAAGCTCCTAATGATTATTAATACTCACTCGAATTCCTGGATCACGTATATAAATTTCTTTCATAGTTTCATTCTGCCTGCCACTTTGCCTATAAGCAATTCTATAGCCGAGAAATTCACCGCGTATAGTATCCTTGCTTGGTGGTTCCCAGGTGATGAGGATGGAATTGGCCGAGGTATTGTGCGCCATTATAATGGATGGTTTGCCTTTGGGAGCTGAAAAGAAAGAAAAGAGATTAAAATGAGTAAGTAAAAGTGATACAGAAAGAAATGGTTATTATTACAAGAAAATACAAAATGTTCGTTTAGCCTATTTTGTTGGTATCTAGCACTGCGACATTAATATTCAAAAATTATTATCTACGTTAAAAGAACATTGCGAAGCCTGCGTGATATTTCTTTCGTTTTAATATTATGCCGCTTTTCTTCGTTTCACCTTTTCTCGTTACCTCTCTCTTTTGATTTTTATTTTCATTTCTTCATTCCTTTCTTTTCGCCCCTTCCATACCGTCCAGCCGACTAATTGCACCAGCATAAAGCATCCACCTCGAATTTTCATTCCGTGCAAAATGAGCTCGTAATTAAAATCCTTACTGGTGTAAGAAGCATTCATTAATTATGTACTAAAATATGATAATTTATCGCATACCTAATTGAATGACTATCAAATCAATACGATACACTCTAATGTTCTTATTTCAACATGTCTAGTCACTTTCTCTTTTGTTCATTATTGTAATATTTCCATGGTGTCGTCCCATTTGTTAATTATATTGCTTGGTTTTATTAAATCACGAACTCATTGGATTCTGCTTCCAGATTTATACTGTATAAGATTCTCTTGAAATTGCTTAAATATTAAGTGGAAGTGAAAAGCTTTTACCTAAAAGTTTTCTCTCTCTCTCTCTCTTTCTCTCTTTCATTCCTCAAATGTGTTAAATATTTGACGCGTTGCTTTATATACAGAGGTGAAATATCCTCACGCGATACACGTGTATGTAATAGCAACTTGAAAATTTCCCTTCACCGTACATCCGCATTCAAGATATCCTTTAAGGTTACCGTCTGCATGCTGTGGAACTTTCTTTCACCGCACATTCGAGATTCCTTTTCGCATCAAGTTTTCAACAATCTGTTGGTAAAATGGTTTCACAAAGGAAACATATAGTAAACGTGTTTCGTATCGATACTCATCGCTTCGCAATGGTACATCATTACTACATCAACTGTATTATATATTGTCATACATTTTTATATAACATTGCCATTAAAATTAGCATTTCTTGTGTATAACCGTGAATCAGGCATTCGCTAACAATCGTTTATTCAATTGCGTCTAACAGTTTTCTTCTGTTTTGTATTTCGAAAAATTCAATATTTTTAAAAAACGAAATTTATTTTTTTTTTACCAGATATCCTACACTGAGACAAACAAAGTGACGTATATTTTATTTGACACGTACCCCGAGGGTTGTTCACGTATTTTGAACTAAGCGTTCGGCAAGCTATTCGTAGTAAATGTCCTTCGAGATGGAATTTAAAATTATTACACGTATATGCAACTGCTCAAAAATGTCTCCAATATCGAATATTTTCTGCATCGCATACTATTCTTGGCATCTGATAGACTTTAATAGAATGGAGCACGATAGTTTTCAAAGTATTCACGGCAGTAAATTGGGTCGAATCCCTTACGCGATTTCACGTAACCCCAATTCCAAGTCAATATCTAGTAAGGCAAGCAGGCATCCAGCCAGGGTTACCAGTCTTCCTATAGCTATCTATACCCACATACCTACCTACCCCTTTGGGACTCTTCTCAGCCTCTCGGAAAGTTATTAAACCGTCAAACTCCCCTTGGTCGTCTTACCAATGAATACCTTTCGATAAACGCGAACGTAAATTGCTCTAAAAGTCTTGGCCAAGTTAGAAGGGGTGCACGGTAATGCCTTCTTATCAATATAGCATTGTCTAGGGGGATGGTGAAGCGTAGGTGGGTGGCAGAATATCGCACCGGCGCAAAATTCATTTTACCAGTGATACATGACTGCGGAGGGTCGGGAAGGTGATCTGGGGGTATAAGGTGGAAGGTTGAAATACCAGGAGTAAGATCGGTTCGAGAGAAATTGCTATGAGAGCTTTACCGTCGAATTATTAATAGGCACCTCGTCACTTGAACAATTTATTAAAGTACTGAAATCAACCCTCGAAAATAAGGGATTTATACCTATGTATTACTAAGGTACTTTCCTCTTACTCCAAAATTCACCCTTCTGTGTATTTAACTCTAAATGAATGTGTATATTTAAAAAAAAAAAATGGTATTTTCCAAATTTTAATCAGTACAAATTTTATCGAACACTTCAATGGCTTCGCAAAATACTGCTCATTATTGACTGATTTGTGGTATATCCAGTGGTGACGTGGTAATTCCAGTCATCAACATTTTTAAAATATTTTTTACTTTCATTATAAGGGTGGCATTCTCGTAAGTTCATAATTATTGTATTCAAATCGAATTTAATAAAGGACCTCATAGAAGCGTCGATTCACCTTACGTCATCGACTCAGCAGCCGGCGCTTCCGGCAGCTGAAGACGACCGGGAAGAGATTTGACATTGATCTATGTTATTGCTATTGAAATGGGCAGAGGGTGCTAGCACTTTGATACTGAGCCAATAATATCGTTCAGTGTGTAAAACGCACTGCTCTAATTTACACTTGGACCCACGCAGCATCCCACAACAAATATTTCGTCTCGCGTGTCTTGACGCTATCGAAGAAATTCCAAAAATTTGTAACTTAAATTTTATTTTTCTATATTCGAAATTGAGTCGGCCATTTTTTTCGGTGTGACGAAATTTCAAGATGTCACAACTTATAACTACGGTCTCTGTGAACGTCGACTGATCCATTAATGCTTTAAACAAATTCAATTTCCCGGCGTACGAGGATCTCTCTTATACAATACATACGTCCCGGATCCTATCTCTGTCTCTACTGATATTGCGTCAGGATATCGTGTTTCGGTGTAAATAAATCTGACGTCACGCGGCGCCAGCACCTGTGCCACAAAACCGCATCGTCGTCGCCCGTCCTGAATATTGCTGCCGAAAATGGCGAAGGAATCCGACGGTAGATTCACAGAGCAATTGTTAGTTAGATAATATTCAAGGAATTAAAATTCAGCCGAGAGAAACGACAGTAGTGTCGAGTTGCAGACTCATTTAAACTATCTCTAACTGTAATGCTCGTATATAAATTCGTCCTGGCACATATCCTCTCGACTCCTTTTCCGAGAGCATCCTGTCTCTATTAACAATCTGCACAGCAAAACCTGTATTCGTATAATTGCACTTTACACTTTCGTCCTCAAAGCTTTCTCTCTCACAATCAGACAATCGTATTTCATTTTCAGCCGTATATAATACCGGGCCTCCCGGGACTTGGAGTCAGCGTTGACCTTTCGACCTTCTGGACAGCATGGATGTATTGTCAATTATTATTCTCGTGGCGCGGTGAAGGAAGCAGAAAATATCGCTGCTATGCAACTGGAGCTGAAGTTGTGATTGTATATCAAGAGACGTGCAAAAGTGGAGAATGAGATAAAACGAAAGTGAACAGTACAATTGGATGCATCGATAATTCTGCACATCGAATTGCTAAAGTTAATTGACTATGTATGAAAATGCAATTCGGATGAGCACTGTCTCTCTGAGGGAATAACAAGCGCACAGTAATTGCCTGATTGGCTTACATTTTATTGTAGCTATTTCAAAAGCTACTTAATTAACCTTTTTCTTTTACTGCTGACGTTGAATAATCTTGCGTTATAAGTCATTGCACTCGTTTCAAAGGTCACTGTTATGCTTTGAAATGGAAAACGTATGAATTTATTCAAAAAAAAAAAAAAAGATGACCTTGATATTTTTAATTCAACATTTTTTTTCTGTAATTTCGATAGCTTTGAGCATATTTTAAGTACTAAGAATTATTGACACACTCTGTATATTAACAAAGTGTATACAGGATTATTCAGTTAGTTCTATGTTAGAAATGAAATGGAGAGGCTGACTTCAGGTATGGGCTGACCCTGTGTATTAAAAAACACTCGCCGGATACTTGATCGTTTGAGCGTTTAATTCAAATGAATATTTTAAAGCTGCTTCCTTACGCACAGTTTAAAGCTTTGTTTTTTATCAGGGGTTTAATAAGCGTAAACCGTTGTTTTTACTTGCACTAAATCCGGGTTAACATATAATTACCGCGCTATGGCTTTACGAGCCGACAGCCATTGCTTTTATGAAGTCTCGGCCACCTACGCCATTGCTCTCCCGACGCGATGCTTCGCTAAAGCACCGACCATCTATAAACTCCAGAGTTTGTATGATAAATTGATTAAAGCACTTAATGATGAATTACGTGAAAATGTGTTGTCCTTCTCGTCGTGAATCGGATTGCGAATATTTGTTATATCTCATCTTTACTTTCATATTTCGTTAAATGTTCTCTTTACAGTTTCTATTTAAACTTTACATGGGATAATCTGTAAGAATACGATATTATCACGTACAACTGTCGGAACTATGGACATTTTCAAATCCAGATGTCCAGAATCCATGGAACACACGAGCTTTTCTTTCTTAACCTCTCTTACTAGTTTTATCCTATTTTAAAAATCGTTCTCTTGCCGTTCCACCAGCTCCTTCGATGCTGACGTCTGCGAGTTTTGGATTCGCAAAGTTTTAAATCCGCCTCTCGATACGTTTCTCAGATCTCCCCGAGACTTTTGCCAAAGTTCTAATGGCGGAGCTCCGCTAGTGCAGCTACGGACGCTCGGAGATATGCTCCTGTAACCTCTATCTATCGGCTTCTTCTATATTCAACTGGATTGGACGATCCAATTATATTCATTCCACGTCGTACGATGTCTGTCGAATGCGGGTTCGTGGTATAATGTGCGCATGCGTATTGCCTTTGCACGAATGTCCTTCGTTATGGAAATGACAAAAAGATCGATAAATTTAAAGTTAAATTCTATTACGATTGCCCGCGGAGAGTCTAGTAGTTTTCTGTATGTACCTCTCACAATGATCAGTACCTTTCTTTGAAGTGCATATTCAGAGATTTCGTAATAAATTTTCATTGATTAAAAAATTAGATGGGAATAGATTATACGTTAACGGATAAACTTGCCGCCTGTCACTCGTAGTTTTTTTTTTTTCCCATTCGCTCTATATTCACGTATCAGCGTATAATCCCTCGTGAGAAGCAAGTTAAAAGCAGAAAGGATTACTTTGGAGTATTTTATGATGAAATTGACGCAGAGAGGGATTACGATTTGACGGGTTGTGTCCGCTTTACGGGAAAAGCATTAACAGGATTTTCAATTAGAATGCGAAGGGACGATGAATTTTCCCTTTTGAAAATTTATATACAAGCGGCTAACTCCGATAAACGAAAAAGTTTGAGCTTCCCTCCATAATCGTAACGGAGAATACTCGTGCGAATAGATGTGTGTAAAATTTAGTGATCCTTAAGATTAAACGACTTCTGAGCTTTGACGACGTCATGCACATGGTAACTTCCTTATTCCCAAGGGGACTAATTTCGCTGCCGTTAATTCCGGACGATTATCCCGGTAGGTATCCGTTCTCAGGGGCAGCTGCTTGCGATAGTGGCGCCGCCAAGCCTGATACACGGAGAGTCGTGGCAACTCGTAGCAGTGCTCGTAAAGCATCCCGTCCCCCCAAAGTCCGAACTTTAAGTCCTCGAAAAGCCAAAAAGGATTAGGTGTCATGCTTTAACCTTAACTATAATATGGAGGTGCAAATTCAAATAGCACAAGAGAATAAAAACATGGCGGACCTTACGTGTATACTCCACT
Source organism: Hartigia nigra (assembly GCA_031001745.1). NCBI lineage: Eukaryota > Metazoa > Arthropoda > Insecta > Hymenoptera > Cephidae > Hartigia > Hartigia nigra. Next base: position 16,687 of record JARPRG010000625.1, on the reverse strand, counting down.
GAATGGCTACGTTCTGTTTTGTTACGTACGGGTGCAGCTTCTTTTTTTCTTTTTTGATTCTATTGAAATTCGTAGTAACGTTAGTCGTATGGTAAAACTGCTCTAGACTTCTGGGTTACTTTAGAGCATTCATAAAAAAAGCAAATAAATCAGGATAAAGCACTGTCAACATTTAAGAGACTTGTGGAAATTTCTAAAATTGTGGCTTTAGCTTATACTCGGGCAATGTAGTTTTGGCTGGTGCAATGTTCCAGTCCTGCTTCTATTGATCCGTCGTAATAGTCCGGGATTCTGTTAGAGCTATTGAGCTTCTATTTCTCTCTCCTATTGTATCCATGTACATTGCCTACCTTTGACTCAGTGATTCACGTTCATATATAGATATCCTATATAGTCATGTGGCTCTGTGTTTGTAGTAGATTCTCTAGCACCTTTTCTATGTTATACCTATAGATTACGTTTATAGCTGCAACACGTGATGTGTTGTGCATTTCGTTAACATCACGAATTAGAAACCTCTAGATCAAATATCTATATCTATATACATATATATAGATATATATTGCGTTGACATAAACGTTCAGTTGCGTATTCAGTAAACTCGATTTGCACGTGTCAATATTGGCATTTATACTATATGCGAATATTGCCTATGGATCGTTTGGCAGGAAAGTATTTCAATCAATATGAAATTGCATATCAACAAATATTATTATTATCCCTCTCATTTTCCAAGGATTCATAAATCCTGAAAAAAATCGCCATTTTTCTTTGGATTATTTTTGCAATACATTTTATTTATGATCACTACAATTGATTCTTTCAATCTTGCGTCCACGGATTTTATTTGTTCTTTCTCGATTCGTTGACTCGAAAATTAAAACTTTGTTTACACTGCATTCTTTTCGATTAACCTTAAGTACTATTTTTTTGTTTATTACCAAGGAACCACCGTCTCCATGTGAAATCGACCTGCGGACCTCATCTACGAGGAATACTAGTTCCTGAGCCTAGTCAACCTTCACGTCGAGACTAGGCCGACTCAACCTACTTTTAGACGCACTTCTAAAGTGCGACGCTCGAGTTAAGCTTTACGCTACTCTGAGTTCCACTGCAATTAGTGCACCTTTACTTACAGACCCTTCTTATACTTTCCTTTACACAGCATTCTCTTATTTCGAGTTAGACACACTGATTACTTTTTTTTTTTGCGCTTTACGATTCTCTTTTTCTGTTTTTCTCCATACTCGCTTCAATACACATGTAAAACTTGTTTATTCAGTTCACGCGAGAAACGGCAGCCTGTCGCATCCTACAAATTTTCCCCTTCGACTCCGACGATCTTTTAACAATTTCTCTTTATTGTCTTTATTTTTCGTAGCAATAAAAAATTCTAGCGCGCATCATTGTTACGCTTATACGTCATCATATAAGACTCGTTCTCGATATGTCGGAAAACATTTATGCTATATGCATTGCCCTTAAAAAAATCGCCTAGGCATTTGACTTGATTTGAATTTTATGAGAACGTGTATCTCGATGCAGCGTATATCGCTCGTATCGTCTTCTATTATTGGCCATTATTTTTCCTATAAAAAGAACTCGATTCTTTCTTCTTGAGCGTTAGAATAATAAAAAAAAAATAAGAGATAGATTTTTGTAAAAAAACAATATATTTGTTCATGATTTTGTAACATGATATTGGCACATCACGTGATAACCTACCTTCGCGCAGTGTCACTGTGAAGTAGGATTCGGTGCTTGGTTTGCTCTTTCCCATGGAGTTGACGGCTATCACTCGAAAACTGTATACCGTGAATGGCTCGAGATTTTCTATGGTGTAAAATGTCTCATTTGTCGGAGTAACGATGCTCTTACTCTCCTCCCATGGACCCTTTTCGCCAATTCTGAAAATACACAAAGACCAATTCAATGAC
>JARPRG010000625.1:0-14650 GCA_031001745.1 Hartigia nigra | reverse complement strand
TAAGTAATTTTACGATTATTCAATGGTAATAGAATATTATTACTGAACTTGACAAAAAAAGAAAAATGTATTCGATTGAGAACATTTGTGTCGTGAGTAACGCCGGGTTAAGAAATTCTATTTTTTTGTTTTCTAAGTAATTTTACGATTATTCAATGGTAATAGAATATTATTACTGAACTTGACAAAAAAAGAAAAATGTATTCGATTAAGGACATTTGTGTCGTCTTTTACGCAAAGCGACAGACACACAATATCTGCCTGGAAAAGTGATAGAAATTAATGTGAAATATATGTACACGTATCATCGATACTAAATATACATAAAATAAATCGAAATACTTAGCGAACATAAGGCGAAAGCAATATTCGTGAAAAAAGAGAAACGGGCGAACAATATTTTCACTTATTACTCGCCCACCAATGTTAATGCCTGAATCTTTATCACCGGAAAGCAATCGGTAATATCACACGGCAAGTCCATTTGTAGCAAATGGAATTCGTATTAGAGCAACGATTATCGTGACATCAAAGGAAAAATTGTTTATCGAGCAATCATCCAGCCAATGGCGAATTTTTTTTTTAGCCATGTATGCTTACAATACGTGTACATAAAATGTTTCTTATTGATAGGCTTATTCGTCTTGAAGGTACGATACGACGTAAGGTCCTGTCGCTTAAATTATTAAGGGACAAATTCTTAGCGACACTGCGTTTAGCGACGTATAATGTTTGCCATTAATTTTTGTGACGACTTATCGTACGGATCACTTGAGCTTTCTTGATATGCCTTTCATATTACTTGAGCTGCGCAAGATTTACCTGATTAAGAGAAATCTAAAGACGAAGAATATATACAGAGAGAAGTCGAGTGTGCTCGAACGAAGTGTACTTGTAGCTTAATAATCTGTAGCCCTGCACAAATTACCATCGTTGAATGTATCTGCGACGTATTTAATGTGAAGCGACAGTACAGTTAAAAAATAAGCTACGACTATAAACGAAAACGAATATCATTTAAGTGAACCTGGTAACTTTGTATGTCGTAATATTATTTGCATACATCAACGTAGGGAGGTTCTTTTCTTAGTGGCTGGGACTTAGGAAAAACCAGGAAAAAAACATAAAAGTTTTATACACGTCTTATTTATATTCTTATTACTTATTGAAACTGATACGTTCTTAGATCAACATTTGAAATTACTGTATATTTTGATAGTGTCGAACAAAGACTTGGCTAATACCAAAGCTACAACGTGAGACTATGTAAGTGTTATATACTAATACTATTTGTAGTTGATTGAATCTACGTATAGCATATGAAAATATAGAGAAAGGAGAGCCTGTCGAAAACTTGTCGATTAAAATCAAATTGTGTCACCGTGACGTTGGGTTCCCATCCATTGTTCAATTCTTGCTTGACGTTATTTGACGTCACGCTGTTTCCAATGGCGATCTCGTTGTTTTGATGTTGCTGAATGGCAAAAGCTCGCGTTTCTACTACACCCTCGTCAAAACATGTCAGACACGCGCGCTCGTGTCGTGAATTTTACGCTTGTCACGCAGCAGAATCTTGGTTGTTTCGAATAAGCATCATAGCGGATAATATATTTTATGTGAATTTTTGGAAATTTTATTTATTTATTTTTTCTCCTAGATTTAAGATTTTATAATTGTACTATCGTTTGCTTGGCTGCTTTTTCTTTAATTATCCCAAGATTCTCGAACCCCGTTAACGCAACGAACACGTCGTTACGGCTGCGGGCTTTCCATGTTGTAATTAATGGCATGGAAAAGCTGTAGGAAAATGGTGAGACTAGAAGGCTTCTAAATAAGAGAAAAGTAAATAACTATACAACAACGTTTCCACTTGAAAGCTTGTAAGTGACCGCCCTTCTATTTTGCTCTGTTTCCATCTTATTCTTGTTTTTTTCATTCTTCTTCTTGCATCTCTTTATTACCATTCTAGTTTTTTTTCCTTCACCTCTGCCCTCTATTTTCCTTCTTCCACCCTTTTTTTCCCATTCTTTCCCTCCTTCACTCGTTTTACTCTCTCGTGAAAAGACGATTTAGCGGAAATCAGCAACTCGCCTAGAGTAGGAAATATCCACTTTTTACAAATACCAAGTAAATATAGAGAAGAGGCTTATCCTTCTCGTTTTCCTTATCTCTTACCGTAGAACCTCCAGTAGGTTCAGCAAAGCCACATTGGTTTATCCTTGTTTTTCCAATATTTTCCAGAACGAATACTTATACTTAAAAACTACTAATAATTAAATACTCAATCAATCGAGTCGGCCAATTACAAATATGAGTACGCGACATTATTACTGCCAGTAACTCTAAAAGTGTCTGTGCACAGATTACCCACAGTCGAGAATACATTCTCGGTTGTCCAATGAGACATAAAAAATTTGTCGCGCTGCTTGCAAATAAAATTAATGAATTTTCAACGCAAAACGAATAGTTTAAATAATCGAATCGATAATAATTCTGCTCGACAGATTGCCACTGAATCAATTATTCAATTAAGCAAGAATTCCAATTGGCACGCTACGGCTACCGGCTGCTCACCGTGAATTCGATATAAACGCTGATTAAAGCATTCGGCTTGAACAAAGCGATACTTGCCGCTACTAATTGTAGATATATTTTACGGATAGAGCCTTATTGTTTTTATACGGAGAACAAAGGTTGACAGAAAAATACAAAATTCAACATCCACGTTATTCGGTAAACCACGTCTCTGTCTTTTTTTTTTCGTCACAATTATATCATATAAATCCTCTAAAAAGTACTCGAAGAAATTCTTCGAGAACGAAGGAAAGCTCGCGCCAGTGGCATAAGGGGATCTACGGGACAAAAACTAAAGGTTGATATACGTTTCAACGTTACAGGAAATTCAACCACTGTCGCAGAGGTCATTCTGAATTCACCCCCAATTAGTCGTATACTGTAATTCGCAAGATCCCTCTTGCAAAGCCACCGCCACTGGTCGGTTTAGCCTACTGTACGTTCCCGTTCTTGTACTCCCGTAGTCTCTTAGCCTCGTAGTCTCATGGACTCGTAGTTGGGCAAGGCGTCCCACGGTGTTAGGAAAATTTAACTACGCGGAGTCGTTAACAGGTCCGAAAGTCCAAGATACTATGTGAACGTTGAACAGCAGAGTTTAGGCAATGAGTTCCTTCTCGGATAATTTCCAGCTTGAAATTCGTACGTAATACAGTTTCAACGTTATTCCTATTGCATACGTCAGATGCATCTCGAGACAAAAATAAATACTACTTCGGTCCTTTCGTTTTAATGCTAGTCTAGGTCTGGTCGTTCGATAAATAGGTACTACTTTAGCCCTGACGAGTCTGACATCTTGCTTTTTACCCAAATCTAGAGTGATTTATTCTGTATTCCCGACTTAAATGGAACCTATAAATCCTATTTTCATTTAGCAAACAAAAATGTTAACAAACCTAAAAAGAATGAAAACGTAAATTAGACCACAGGTTAACCACGTTGCGACTTGCAGCACGTACCTAGTTTATAGTTAAACAACATACCGGAAGGTTGTTCTTATCTGGCACGAAAGCCATGTAATGAAATCTGATATCCTAGCATTCATAATTACGCGTTGCGTATGGCATTAAAAAAGCAATAATAAAACAAAAAAAAATAATAATAAACGTACATGGCGCGAAGTTAGATCTCTGCGATACTCATGAATAATTTTCTTGCGTTCGTATCAAATGTAATAAAGTTAACGCTCTCTATGTGGCCATTTTTTAGAAGGCCGTCTCTGTTGATAGCTCGTTATGCTTCGCGCCCCTGCCCCTCTTCCTACCCCTCGTCCACCCCACCACGCCATCAAGAACCAAAAGAGGAAATTGGCTCGGAACCTCTTTATGTGGCCACTAGACACATTTTTCAATATATATAATTTATACTTAGATATATATATATATATATATATATAAATATACACACGTATTTTCCATATACTACAAACATATTAAGTAAACTGTGTACATTGCCATTGTTAAATAATTTTTATGATATATTGATGTTGACAATTTTGTCCATTTCATAAGTAGGATCGATGTAGATTCTGTTAGGATCGGCAGAATGAATAAAGTTTTCCTTGATACTTCAAATTATGTTATTCAGCGGTTGAATGAAATTCTGAAACGAGAATCGTGTGCTGCATTATACTTTACGACCAGCAATATACAGTATACCTATAGTATTACAAATTACTCCAGTCATAGCAGTACTATCGTTAATGGTAGCACTAGCTGCTATACATGCGGTGGTAACCACCAGTAAGTGCAGCTGGTAGTCAGGAGGAAACAATGCCTCGTCAACGAGGCTTTTCGGATGAGTTTTCTCGAAACCAGAATAGTGATTTTCTGGCTCACATTTGTGTGTAGGACGAGAACGAGTAAGTGAGCAGAAAAAGATAAGATGGAAAAAAAAAATGACCAGTCGCAAAGTATAGTGATAAAATGATGAGTCACTTTTAAATATTAGTGATCATGCGAGATCTCAGGGGAAAATACATTTGGTGTGAAAGATACATTTATTTTTCGTCTGCTCTTTCCTCTGTCTTTATTTTCAATTTTATCAATTTTATTATTCCAGTCTTTCAGCTTTAAAATCTCGTATTATACGTAAAAAACACGGTTTACAGTATATTCACATTATGCACTGTTGCCCTCGATTCCACAGTGTACACGAAAACGTTGAAATTCGTATTAAAATAGTTTTCACTCGTAAGCCAGATAAGTTTTTGAGTCATGTTTTCAGTCATGACACATGAAAATATGAAAATTCTGGTACATTATAAAGAGTGAAAATGTCGAAGCGAAGAGGACAATATAGGATCCGGAAGAGATCGAAAGGACCTCAGACATTTGAAAAGGTTAAAATTCATTTTATAATACGTTCCCCATTTGCAAATAAACTATTTAAAGTTTACATATTACAAATTTTGACTTTTCACTGTACGTCTTCAAATGTAGGTCAGTAATCATATCCTACAGACGTGGCACAATGTTTCTCATTTGGTCGTATCGCTTTATCAAGTTCAATGAATAATGGGAAAAAATCCACCTGAAATTCCACTATATCAATCAATCAAATGAACACTTATGGATTTCGCCATTGCTATGATTTCGAAGTCAATGAAGGGAGAGAAGAAAATCTCTCGCGTTCAACCGGCCGTAAATCCTCTCGCGCTTCGTTACTCGCTCAGTTTACGCCACGCGAGACTGGTATTAGGCGGTGTTACTTGCGTTACCGGCGATTTACTCCTGGCTAATTCTCGGGCCATTACTTCCGTCTAATTTACTCGCGTTAGCCTCGTACGTCTGTCCTGACGTGGTACGTAATGCCATAACACGACGTGCTGTACAGTTAACCTTTAAAAATGCAATAAGTCACGGATTTAAGTTTTCTACCCATTGAGTATCTTTGAGATAATTTAAAAAAAAAAGAGAGAGAAAAAAGGGAAAAACGATATACAGAGAATAATTGAACCGTATACGATTCGTCAACGACAATACGATCTGTCACGGTGCACCCTAAGCCTTGTCCGGTTCCTTAATTCCGCTTGCACAATTCCCTAGAGGTTATCCCCAAATATATCTTGTGCGTCTGATATCTTTGGCGAATTAATCGGACGTTGACGAATTGCGTTCGTTCGATTATATAAAATATGTTATATGATTTTTCGGCGATGTTATCAATATTATCTTTGTTTTTCTTTTTCCGTTTATTCTCTCGTCTTTTTTTTTTCTGTCTCTTTATAATTTTCTGTTTTTATTAAATTGGCTAGTTTTGTTCTTTACTTTATACCTTGAGACTAAATGGATTATAAAAGTTAGGTATCCACTCCTGGTATGAGGCCGCGCATGAACGAGTACTGTAGGAGGTGGATACGTTCGCGTAGCGGAGCAACTAGGAGAGCTTGAGCGTTTTGCGGTCGAAAGCTCCGTATTTTACGGACGCCATGCTTCACGGTATCTATTACTGCACGCGTTGCACGGAAAAGTTTTATTGACCGAGCCGCAGGCAGGCAGGCAGGCAGGAAGACATGGCCAAGCGGCTGGGCTGCCTGGCGAACCGAGTGAAATATTTACCGTCCCTGAAATATTATCTCGCGCATAATTAAGCCACCCAGAGATCTCGGACACGTACTTCCGGTACCGACTGACTTCCGCACCTTCTCTTCTTCCCTTCCTCTACGTCACTACCTAACCTTCGAAATTTCATGGTATAATAAATCCCGATTTTTTTTTTGTATTACACTCGTTCTTTTATCGGATTCCATTTTCATTGACTTTTCGATATTCTAATTATCCTGATAGAATATGAACTATTCGACCTGATGATTACGAATGAATTTAACACGTTGAATACGATTAATGATGGACATGGATTCCAATGATTGTATATAGGTTTTATCATTATTATTAATATGAGGTTATAATTATATTAATGATGAAATACCTCCAATTCTGCAATCCTATGCTAATTGATTGCATTGATCTTAATTAATTCTACCAATAGCTGTACATTTTAAAAGATAATAAATAAATCCTAAAAATCTATTATTGATCTCCCTACGAAGCAGTATTGATCAATAATGAATACATACAACTTCAGAGTTGAACACAAGACAGTCTCATTAAACGTTTTTCAGCGATGCAGCATATTGATAAAAAATGTATATCTATGATTAGACATTCTAGAATCAATCAATTTCTTACTCACGACTTTTCACGTACACATTTAATTAGTGAATATTAAAATGGCATAAGAAATATGCATATTTCAATAAAATCGTAAGACACCATTGTCAAGGAAATTCTCAACGTAAATCATAATTTTCGATTTGTATCGCCACGTCTTGAAGTATCTTCGCGTATAGTTCGACAGCCTTACTAGAATTTCATAGTACTAAGATGTGAACCGTAGATTCATTAGAATCAACTGTAATAAAGTGAATGATATAAATCTGGCAGCGATGGGAAACGAGCCATGTTTCATAGAAGCAGCCAAATTAGTTTCTCCGTAGGCGATGATACGCACGTAGATGGATCAGAACGATGTCGTCTACCGTCAGAGAGTTTACGTGCCTGATATAGCGTGATATGATTTATCTCAGTCGAAGTTACGAAAGCTGAGGCATGTGATGGAATTAGATAGTAGTAACAGAGTGGAAACTACGAGACATAGGATACGAGTTTCTTTCGTATGGCGAAGAAAAGAAAAACAAAAAAAATATTGGCAACGTAATGGCAGCATTTCTCTTAAGTACTCGCCACGTCGACTGGCAGCTATTCGCTGCATATCGCTGGTATTCCTTGTTTAGGTTGGGTTAGGTTCTCCAGGTGGGCGTCAGGTGTGTCTCACCTAACAATTTGGCCTGGACCCTCTTATTCGGCTCTTATTCAATCTCTTGCTCGTTTGCCGAATAAATCGAGGCCGTTCCCTTGGCGAATCGTCGACTTTATATCCCAGAGCCTTTTCTTCCCATTTCCCGTTTCACGACCCGATGCCGGCTCGATGGCCAATTTCCTTTGTCCTCGAAAGAAAGAGAAAAAAAAATAATAGTGGCTGCGGATGAGGAACGTATGGGATGACTGCTTTCGCGTTTGGAAAAACTTCAAAGGATGCTCCGACAGTTTACAGTCTGTAACTCTTCTTATTCGGCCTTTCATTTTTAGTCTATGTCGGGACTTCCTTGCTGTTCCGTATTCTCTTTGAAAATTGTTTTCCAAACGGAATTACATGAAATTTCTGTGAGTTCTTACGGAAGAGTATCTATTAATAATGTTTTCGGTATGGGACTATACTGTGTACAATTGTTTTATACATTTTCACTATTTTGATATTAATGATTGGGGAAAAGCCTGTGAACAAGGTTACGTAATAAGCCGGATAATAAAATTTGGAATATTTGTCAGTAAATTTTCGTCCCAATCCAGTGGTAACCTTAGTACTGTTTTCGGCTTTGTCCCATTAAAATTAATAAGCCCATTCGCCCGTTTTAATAAAGCTCCAGAAATATCATGGCAATCAACAGTTACGTTTGCTGGTAACGATAAAATCGTTGCCATTGCCATTCCCGATGCTATTTCCATAGCCATAGTCATTGCCATTGACACGTGCAGATAGAGCTTAGGCTTTTCTTTTCTCGCTCTGCTAAAATTCGTAAGGAAAATCGAGTTAATTGCCTGCACTTATTTCAATGTTATCTCCCGGTTAAATCGTATTTATCAAAGGTATTCACCATTAGGGAGTGCGCCGATATCATCCCTCTCCTGGAAAACGTTTATCTCAACCCTTTTGTCTCCCCAGGGCTCGCAGATTCGTATTTGCATATAATAGAGTGTGAATATGTAAAAGCTATCGTTATTGTCATCGAAATTATAATTTTTCCATATACTAAGAATAGAAACTTCATGAATTCATTTTCAAACTAGTTTCCAATATAATACAGAATCGTTCATAAATTAATCTACTAATAAGACCAATTGGTCTTTGAATCGTTTCTAATTATCGAATTCCACTTATTCACAATCAGTGACGTACAATTTGTAAGTGGATTTGGATCAGTAGAGTTAATCGTTCTATATCCTATATAGAATGTATATGACATCATACGCTGTTTCCATTGGTTCGAAGGAAAATTTTGCAGATCACATGCATTGATTGAAATAAATATTTTTATTGCAGTCTAGCTAAATAGAAGCTAAAGTATGAAAGAGTAGAAACATAGAACATGAAAATAAAAGTAGCAGATGAAGTACAGGTTGTATAGTGAAGCAGTGAATAAGATGAAGCTAGTGAAGCAGCCCTTCCTATAGGGAAGAACGGGGAACTGATATAGCCAGTACTCTAAGCCCAGAATGACCATATTATCTAGCCGTCAACCTCAGCCTCTGATATGTTAATTATTATACCCATGACGTTGGCAGCAGCCCTGTATCCCTATTCTCTGGGTCCACATCAACCTAGTCTGTTCTTGTTTCGTCGTTTAATACCTATCAAGTTAGCGTTGACTACGTAGGACTATATGGCGGATAGTGTTAGCCATCTTTAGTTAGTTACACGTAAGGTATAGGTTCATTCCATCGTTCCTTGGTATCAGCTTCACTTATGTTTATCAGGGTTTCAAGTGTCAGAGAAATTTGACCTGCGTCTTAGGTTTGAAATGTCATGTAGGATACGTGGGATACGTAGTATATGTTACAGTACTTTGAAAAAGGTATAGCCAGAGCATTAAGGTTTATGGGATAAATAAGAGAACATTTGGAGATTGGGTAAAGAGAGTGAGGAATTTTGGAAAGATTTTAATATCGACATTTTTAACCTTATTTTGTATGGTAAAATGGTACGTTTAAAAATGGATTAAATATACGAGCGTCAGGAGGACAAAGAGTAAAGCTTAGAGCCTGGATTGGGACTGGAGAAACGTAGACTGGTTGCAATGGGTTTTTAATATGATAATCCATGACTGCAGAGGCGCGTGGCGGCTTCTTGTAATTAAAATGCATAAGACATGAAATGCATTTAAAGTGGTACTCGAATTTCCGTGCGCCACGCCTCTGCTATTAGAATAAATATACGTAACTCCTACTGGTAACGGATTGTGAATTGTATAGAGGTGCAAGATGGGGTTCCGCTGAAGAAGGGTGAAGATTCACTGCTCTCTGTTTATCATAACTTCTCTGATTTATATGGGAAATAATAAACTTTTCAAATCTTATCGTTCTTGTAACGCTTCCAACGTCTCGGCCTTATTTTATTGAGTCAAAGGAGACGTTCAACTTCTTATTTTATTATCTTTAATCCCTTTTTTTTTTTTCATCGCATTAACTTTATTCGCGTCTATCGTTTTATCTTCTGAGAAGAGGTAACGACTTTATGACAATGGATATTTCGAGTTTTTCCCGTTCCTTTTGCGCGGTCGAAAAAGTTTACTTGAATTTTTCATATCTTTCGAAAGTATAGAGAGCACGATTCCGTTGGGATTTCTAAAGGTTGTCACCTAGTGGCTATCCTCGGGACTGATTTCTTTGTTTTCTACAATATTTTCACCACTCTACCTTCTTGTTTCATTCGTGCCTCCTTTTTCTGTCCTATTCTAAAGTATTATACAAACAGCATTCGAAGTCATTTTAAAGAAGTAAAACTTTCATGACTACCAAGAAAGTATTTTACACTAGAAACTTTCGACTTTAAAAGTATCAATTGATGCTATTCTTTTTTCTTTTAGATCTTAAGAGTGTTCCGACAGGTACAACAATATTTATTAGAAGTCAGAGCATCAAGAGTTTCGGACAATACTCTTATCTAGAAAATATTTGTAGATATGTCCATTTGATTTCAATTAATTCCCATGGTAGAACCATCTTCAGGTGGTTCAATGCTCCTGAATAACCCTGTGTATATATTGATCATATAATTGGCAATGAGACACGTACGGGATTATAACGAGATTAGATTGTACTAGGTCAACAAGGTGTACAGGTATACCAGCCAATAACATGAGACATAACTGAACATTCGTCCAAAGTTGTTGACCGCTAGGGTCTGTGAATAACTTCTATTAACGATGTACTGCCACAATGCGAAGGGTTAATGTAAAGCTCGGTTCTGATACAGACCTAAAGCTACAATAGGAAACAAACACGACTATGGCGTCCATTACTCGTCACTTGATGTTACAATATGCAGTGTATAACGTACAATGAGCACGAGGCCATTAGTAATGATCGGTAACGAGGAGCCGTTATAGAAGCAGTAGGAGACTGTCGACAGCTTGCCAATAGAGTAAGGAAATTCTTAACTCTGTGAATCCTCACGAGATGAAAGCACGTCCGAGTGCGTGCCGACGCATCTGCTCGAACATCATTAATTGAACGGAAAGTTCCGAACGATTCCGTTTTGTTTTGTCCTTCTTCTCTTCTCTCGGGCAGAATTTTTATGTGTAAATCTTTTTCCTGATTTCTCCATCACTTTTTCCCAAGTGCCCCACTATATTCGCAAAATAATGGCTGGACAGATCGGACGACGGACCTAGGTAAGGACATTATCGAAATCGCTTGCGGAGAGACACTTGGAGGGTTGCCAACGTGTTTTCGGGGGCTGATGCCCGCCTATGTATTTATTTCGGGGGTAGAACGGAATCTCGTGAAATTCGCCAGTATCGTTCGCACGATGGGGAATGCGATATCTCAAGAAGATGGGACACCATAAAGCGTTACGCAGGAAGACGCTCGGTTTATTCTCGCGATTCTTTCTACCAACATTTCGTTCTTGGTAGATATCTGTCGCATTCCCTTCCATTCTCAATCCCGTAGGCTAACTGAGGGGTTGGGATCTCAACGCAAGCGTGGGATACGAAAACACACGGGAAAGATATTCCTCTAGATAAATCTCATCCATGAGAAATAACTCCACGCTATATATTGAATTTATTTTTAAAATTTCAAAAACACACCACGCTCTAACTCTGCTAAATCACTCGTTCAAAAATGTAGTGTTTTTAGAAATAGCATATTATTCATAAGCAAACTTTCTTTTTGTACACACTAAGCGAACAAATTTATTAGCTACACTTCGCTCGCCTTTCAGGAAAATTCGTAGAAATTCACGTAATGCCTAAATAACATGGTGGTGGTTTGAGTCTCTAATATTCCTTGCGGCATGTATACATAGTACATAGTTAGCCAAATTTCAAGTATATATATTTTGCAAAATTCACGGTTAAGCTCTTGTAGTCGATGTCTCGATATATCCATATGCATGGATCGTTAAGGGGTTGTTATTCGGTTTCCTGTTTCCTACGGGGATTTTCGTATATTATGTATATACGTACATTCGTATACGTCTGTATCTGTACATACCGGCAGTGTTACGTCTAACGCACTGTAAGGGCTTATAGTGGTTGCTTTCTGGAGTGGTGGTTCGCGAGATAACATGAAGATGATAATGAGATCTTTCCCCCGGTTACTGAATATCTTCTGTTAGGCTGCCTACCTGCCTTCCGGGAAAGTCCTTCAATATTCATGGGTTTGCGGTCGATGGACTACATGGGATATTCCGCGAAGTCCCCCATATACATATCCGTAGTACCGAAAGAATACTATTCTTTTTTTTTTTTCAATATAGCCGTGCCCTTATTCAGCGCTGGTTCTTTCATAACCTGAAGCGGAAGTAGCCAGTTTATGATACTTCTTTTTCGCTGAGTCATCCTGCCGTAATTTTTGCAAAACGAATCTGGCGCTTGGCTGAAAGTTGTTTCGGGCAATATCGCAGGACCGATATTAAATACACGATGTATTTCTGGTGAGCGCGTGCCTCGGGAATTCCGGCCGACAATGGGAATTGGTGACGTGTGCGGGAATCTCCCTCGACGAGTTTCCGGTTTCTATGAAATTTTCTTGCACGCGATATTAAATCCGATGACGTCATTCCCCGCGTTGTATTCATCGACATTCGTAATGCTCTCGTAAAGTTCGGCGCGTTCCAGTACGTCGAACACGTGTGTAACAAAATGTCGGCTGTGCACATCATTTTCGTAGATATATTTCTACCTGTATATCTGCACTGCTGGCACATTCGCCAATTTGACATTTGACGAAGCGTCGCTGGTTTGGTGACACGTGAAAGTTACGCCCTGGATGTTCTGCTATTTTGATAAGAGTGACAATGATGGTGGTGGTAGTAGCGATAGAAGTAGTAAAAGTCTAGAATCTAGAATATCAAGATAATGATAATATCAAGGGGATCAGACTCGCGGAACGATTGATCTTTACACGGTAACACGTTACAATCGTTTTATTTGCTTCTCGTGTAGTTCAATCCTATTTTTCATATAGGATACGGAAAATCGATATCAATACTCTAGAGTTACTGGTAATTGGCAATTGCTGTGTATTAAAGAGAGGAAAACGGAAGTAGGGAAACTCTTGCCGAGCAGTTTTCGATTAAATCGCAATTTCGAGTTGGTTGATCGGTATAAAGTGTGGCGAAAAAGAAAATGGCATAAAATGGCATAAGGGGGCGCCAAGCTCGTCTGCTTCGAGTAGAAGAGAGTCGTTTTCTCGAAGCCGCTGGAAGAGAATAAAAGTTTTCCGATTTACACAAGTTTCTACGAGGCTTTACCTCGCCACCGCATTTCCTGAGCGAGAAGAAGAGCCCGGAAATCGTCCGAGCCACAGAGTCAGGCTTCTGATGTCTAGCCGTAAACGAAATTCGATCCGGAACGGGTCAGGGATTTCCTTATTGGAAATTCAGAATTTTTTGATGAAGCGGAAAAAAACGTGGAAGAGAGATTATGGGGGAGGAAAGACAAAACATTTTTTTACGGTTGCTTTAATAATTTTCTTATTACCACGTGATATATCATAATCTATAGCGTTATTGAAATATAAATAAAGAAATAAACCTGTAACCACAGTGATACGAGTAGTCAGCCAAAATACTTCAACGAAAATTGTCCAAAATAAAATTACGAGGACAGATTAGTTGTTTGCCGAACAAGAGCATCGTATCGCGTGCATCGCCAGTTCAAAAATAAGGAAAACAAGTAAGGAGAGAAATAGTTCGGGTATAAATTACAGTTCGCTACCTGCACTTAGATCCGTTTGGTCTTCGATCTTCGATCTTCTGCTGAACCAGCAATAAATACTTGAAGAAGCAGTCTAAGAGAGAAGTGCTTAAAGTAGTATCTCCCTAAATCATTCTTACGAGTCTATTTTTTCAAAGACCTCTTTCGCCCATACTAATTAATTCAACGATTTGAATTTAGCTTCAATATATACACGGAATGAGGATTGAATTTTTCTAAAGTTAAAATTGATAATTAACAGACTCGAGTTAATTACGTTTATCTCACAGCTATAAGTGTCTAACTTAAATTGCAGACGAACCACTGGATCCATTTGAAATTTACGGAAGAAATCAGGATCTGGATGATAAACATCTGAGAATCTGTATACAATCTCTACTATTTATCATACGTATCATCGGATACCCATACACCCACTGCATTTGCCTAATTTATATAAGAGATACAAATTTGTAGAATCAATTTTATCAGCTCTGATTTTAACAAAGCACACGAGTACTCTCGATCGGATGTTTTCAGTGATCGATTTTTGAAAAATTTTTCATAAACATATGTACCACTCGACTATTTATCAATTTATTCAAACATCGAGTTGTCAGTCAGATCTGCCAATAATTTTCTATTTTCAAATTCCCTCGACATGTTTGAGTGTTTTGTTACCTAGAATTTCAACGTGCATTGAATATTTTCGAAATTTGTTTAAATCTGGAATTTATCGAAATTATAGTTTGTGACGTATTTTCTAACCACGCGAGATCGAAATCGGTAAAACGTCACCTGAGGCCGTCCACCCCCGCTCATGCATCTGCAAGCCACGGCTGGGCGCCAGCCAGCTTTTGTTCCACCGGTGCCGACGAACCGGTATGTCCTGCGAGACGAGGTGGGTCGCCCTCGTCTTCACCAAAGCGGCGTAGAGACACGAAACGAGATCCGTCGATTTTTGGGGACGCGTGAAATCGACAAATGCAACCGAAAACGTCAATTTTTGGGAGCGCGTAAAATTGACAATCGCAA
>JARPRG010000624.1:43372-64309 GCA_031001745.1 Hartigia nigra | reverse complement strand
CCACCCCTAATACGTAGGAGAAAGAGCGGGGGAAGTGGGAATCAGGGTGTGCCAGGGTGCTCGAGGCTACCAGGAGAGTGCATCCCCATGGCCGTACGTACCACGGCACGTTCACCCGCTATAAAAGACAGGGTGTTAGGTAGGGTGCTGTTACCGCCGTCGCTGCTGCTGCTGCTGCTGCTGCTGATGCCGTTGCTGCTGCTCCCAATGCCCATTGGCAATGGTGTGCCTAGTATTGGTGTGTGACATTCGGCCTGTAGTGGGGAACGCGTCTGCGCCGGAAGGATAAGAACCGCAGGGAGTTGGCACGCTAGATGGAACGGCTAGTGAGTTTTATCCAACGATCCGGGAGGCTCGTTTAGGTAGTGGTCCGCGCCCCACAGCCGTGACTGCCAAAGAACTACGGGCTGCTGGCTGCTGACTGCCAGCTCTCTTCTGCTTTACTCTCGGTTAGTCCGACAGGAGAGCAGAACCCGTATTGACCTGTTAAAACCGCGTCGTGATAACCACGCTGTGACATAAAGGGCAACAAAAAAAAAGACAAATAATACACTCTCTCTTGTGTGACAGTGAAATACATTCGGATAAGAGAACCGGGCCTAGTCAAGGTACGTTTTTCAGGTGTATCCAATTGTTTCGTTATATTATAAAATAGAAGACATTTTATTTGGGGTTGACTTTCTCGCTTGGGAGATATAGCGCGCTAGCGGATTGCAGGCCAACCACCCGGTACTCATTGAATTTGCTGTTGTTTCCGCGTGCGCATTTGTAACGATGGTATTTTTTTTTTTTTTTTCGTTTCTTTATTCATTCCTTTTAATCTTCAATTATCTTTATGTTCTTCTCCGTATCCTCTCGCTCGTGGATAGTGTAGGTCGTTTATCGAGGATGCAATAGTAGGGTTACCTGCTTGATTTTACCTGGCCAATGGCGCTGCCCCTGCCGCCTCCTTAGGTTCTCTCCTACACCCCAAACAGGTTATCGATTTTGCTCAAGGAAGAGGATGCGAGTACGCCCTTCGAGATTATGCTCGTCATACGCCAAATTGTTGGATTGTCTTTGATCTTTATGATTCTTCAGCTTTTTCTATCTTTTAAGTTTCTTTTTTATTTGATACAGAAAGTACATCGTACACTTTGCCTGTCGCGTTACCGCGTGTACGCTTCTTCGAATTATCTGTACGTACGTGGAACACGTATATATTATTTTATGTAGCTATGGATTTTATGGACTCGTGGCTCGGGAATACTTCACGGGTTCTCGTCGGAAAACAGGACGTATTTTACATGACGTCGTGTCTCGCGTGGATTTTACTGAAGTATTGGCAAGCTGTTGCGGCAATTCGATGATGCGATACATTGCGAGTACGTTAAACCTTTCTAGTTCGACAAGAATATCCTGCGTCTATATATAACCGTCAATTTTTGAATATAAAAAAGTTTAATAAAAATATCGTAACAGTAGTTGACCTAAAATTCGTAAAATAAAAATTGATAATTAATGTACGAAAGGTAACAACACGTTTTTATGTCGATTAATTGGTTCAGGGAGGTGTGGGTGGCGGTGGGATAATAATTTTCAAATATTTTTGTTTCCTGGTGTATCGAATAATATATTTTATTGTTTAATCGATATAGATGCAATATAAATGCCGGCATATATAGGTACGTAACTAGACACAAGAAACGTTATGTAATAACCATAATGATTTTTAAAGGACGCGTACCTGGGTATACCTTGACGTAGAATAAGACCGAAGCAAACCAGACTAAAGGAGTTAATGTTTTCTGGATGGGTCTTACTACTCGCGAAGTCTGTCTACGTTGCGACGGAGGGTCGCGTTCTTTTATAACTCGGGGGAAACGGCTTCTGATAGTGTCGTACATGTGTGAAGCAGCCGGCGAATGGAATTCGTCGAAAACGAAAACGCCCTGCTCTTTGAAAATGTTTCTTCAGAGAGATCTATTCTGTACCTTATAAACGTCTCCATTGGCACGAGTGAGTTATGACGAACGAACTGTATAAAAGATCATGTTGAAAAAAAAAATCAATTCTTGTATTTCATACGTTTCAAACGAATCAAGAGTAAGAGGTTAATAAAGATTTGAAAAATTGTTTCAATGTTATCGTGCAGTTTGAAGTTGGGGTACATCGTGTTGAAAATTGATACATTGAGGAAGTTTCTAATTAAAATATATTCCGTCTGAACGTTAATTGAATCTGTCATGAATTTCTCGGATTTTTAATGTATTAATAATAATCGGTCCCTGTCTTGTTAACTATATAGGGGTTCGTGATGTCTGGCAGACTTCCGAACATTCAAGCGTTAATAAGCACTTTGAGTTCGAGTCCGAAATATCCGAGTGCGGGTCAAAGTTCACACTGACTGCAGATCGATAATAAAATGCCACGGTGAGGCCAGGTGCAATTATAATTAACGCGTATTGACTGGAACGCCGTTATACTCTTTCGTCACGGTTCGGTTGCAATTGTATATGCTATTTCTATAGAAAGGCCAAACGAAAAATGCATATCTTTATTCTGTTTTTCTTCTTTTTTTTTTTGCCTCAAGCGAAATCGACTTTCAAAATTCAAGCGAACGATTTAATTTTGGATCGCAGCGAATTTACGAATCTGGTGAAATAATGAAAATTAATGTGAATATCGATGAAACGTACGGAATGCAGATTTATCATTGAAATTCGTGCAATGCAAAGGCAATTCGTTTGTCAATTTATTCTTTTTCCAAATTTTCATAATACTTGCATGTTACTTAATCGCTAGTTGAAAATTGCAATTGGCAACTTGACGAAAATATTTTTGAATTCGCTTTATACGGGACAATGACTAATCGTTAAATGGCCATAGAAATACGATAGACACATGTCCCTTGATTAGGACGCGTTTCTGGCCGCCAATAACGACTTGAGGGATCTGGAAAACCCCTTGGGTAACTATAACAATGGAAATAGGGTGTCTGTAACAATGGCGGGAGTAGCACGTAGAGAATGAAATAAATAAATAGGGAAGAGCAGTAGTAGTAGCGATATAATGAATGCGACGCCACTGGCTGTAATTGCAATTGCGTACGTGCAGTATCATTAAAGGAATCAAATAAATTTGAAATTTCAAGCGTCAAACCAATAATGAAAAATTGTCTTGAGGCTGAGTGGGAAAGGTAATTAAGTCAGCCGTGAGTGACTTTATCATTCAGACTCATCGAAGGTGAAACGGTCGATAAAAATTTTTTTGAGAAGGTCAAATAAGGTTTGGCGATATAATTTTGAAAACTAATGGTTTACATATCACAGAAATATTGTACATAAGTATATTGCGTTGGCAAGGACATATGGCGTCGATAGGCCACAAGGGTTAAGGCCTCTCGACGACCTGAGTGCCCAACGGTATTCGTCGGCGCGTCATATAAAAAGTTCGTTATCCATCGAGACGTTTAAAGGAGAAAAAAAAGAGTGACAAGGTTGAAATCAATTAAAAAAAATTGTCGAGGAGACTAAAGAATTTCATATTCACAAATAGACGCCCATTTTCATGCCTCGTATCTACCATAATTCTGTCGATATTCCATTTAGCGGTGTCAAAATCTCATCGATTCCAGATAATCGATTATTATCAGATGATCCACTCGAGGAAGCTTGGAAGCCGATAATCTGCTGTAGTTCAAATCTGTTCCAGGTCATTCGCATGAGCGATACATGGAAAATAAGAAAAGGCTAAAAATCCAATTTTCTAATTGCCATTTCATCTCGATGCTTAAAAATGTTGGAATCCATTGTTCTAACTTCTGACAAAAATCAATAGAATCTTATATAAATCTCTTATTTTCGTTGAGATCATCAATATCCGGTTTCGAAATCCCTGAAAAACATGTGAAAATTCCCAAAAACTTTCACGACTAGAGAAAAACAGTCAGACGAAGAAAACGAAACAACAAAGCTATATTCACGGTATGAACCATTCAAAGAACATCGGTTCGCCGAAAGAGATACAAATTTTCATGTTAAGATTAGAGCATTGCCGACGTAAATATACGTAAAATTTATCGTCAAGCAAAGGAGACATTAGCGATCCACGGGGGTAGGTTTTGAGACGGTAAACGGTGGTTAAGTCTGCAGTGATAGTGGTAGAGGGTGATTTTGGGCGCATGCAACCCCTATCGATTGACAACCCTCTAGCAGCACGACCACTACCGCCTCTGCCGCCGCCAGCACCACCATTGCTAACAGCACCGCCGCCTCTTGGCCTTTCTCTCAATCAATCCAAGTAGCATTCTGTCCTCTCTTATTCTCTTTCTCTCTTTCTCTTTCTTCCTACCTTCAACCTACAATCCCCGTTCTCTATCTTACTTCACCACCTCCGTCGCCGTCAACAGCAGAAACGGCAGGAAGCTCTCTTTTCGTCTCTCAGGCTTTTCAGACTCTCCAGGTCGTCGTAGCCCCTCTTAGTTTGTCGGCCCCTTTCTCCCCTTCCATATACTACTCGCCCTTCGCCCTTCAACCGTACTATCCCCCTTTTTTTGATCCCTCATGGCCCCGTGGAGTACCATCACCACGGGGGTTAAGGAACCCCTATTTCCAGGTCTCCCCCTTACATAGAAAGATGGGGGCGAACGTCCTATGTCTCTCTAACGTCACTCCCCCTAAGGTCTGTGCCGTATTCCTTCTCTACGCTATCTCTCTCTCTCTTGCAGTTGGTCCGCTGCCCAAATATTTTACGAACTAAACTACGCCCGAAGCTTTTATTCGGATGAAATCGTAGCAAAGTTAGGGTGGCTCGCTTGATTCTACTTTAACTAGGACTTTACTGATATTTCACCATTTGTCAGTTATCCCGTGACTGTATCACTGTATGATAACTTTTGATATCGATTCGAACTGTTATTACTGTCAGGTGATTATTATTGAGAACACACCCTTAACATTTATATATATATATATGTCAAATGTAGATAGAAGCCATCCATCTAGATACCTATAGTGATCCTTATGTCCATTCAGTATAATTTCTCGAATCAAAGCCGCATATCCCGTGGCTTTTCTTATATAAAAATCTTTCAAAAGTCATTACACTGTCAGCGAGGATCATGACTCATGGAAGTAGACGAATGACATTATGAATTATCGTGATGGAATGACTGGAAAAATATTTCTTGGGATCAGGGATGATTTTAGTAAGAGGATATTACCGTTCGTGCGATACTCACTCTTTGACGGCAACTATGAATCTTACGTCGGGAAGATCATTTACACGTCTCTCAGACCACGTTGGCTCATTAACCCCTTTTCAAGATGGCCGCGGTCCAGACCACCCGTTGACCCTTCTTCCTCTCTTTCTGTAATCGTTCAGCCGAGTTAGTTTTCTGGGATCAGACGCACAAGTCACTTTCCAAGAAGACATCTTTACTAACTTCGTTAGCATCCCGCAGCTCTTCGTCATCTTAATCGCCTTAATAAATTCCCACTTTTACGTCATCCAACAAACACGTCGTTCGTCCTAATCGTAAGCATGTGCGAGGATCGTACTCCACGTTTCATCCCTTGAAAATCTGATGCTGCAACGGCTTCAAGGTTTTCATGACGTACCGAGTGTTTCCATTGAAAACACTCACAAGCAGCTCTTTGCGCTTCTGGTGATAACGGGTTGCCGCCATTTTGATGTAGTGCGACATTAATGACATTATTGTCGCAAGTGATGGAAACCTTTGTGGGATCTAAATATCTTGACGTTGCGCAAGGGTCGTAGTGGCTGTTACTCAGAATGAATAGGCACGTGTTATGTATATAAGTATAGAACGAATTTTTTCTGTTTTTTTTTTGTTGTTGTTGTTATGGAATAGGGGATGATTTTTTTTTTAACGTTGGATAAAGGGAGACAAAATTTCAGTTTGACGTGTCTTTATCGGCTTAACGTATAGTGAATGCATATATATGTATGTTAGATATCCTGAAAAATGATGGCCTATCAATTGCAGGATGCTGGAACTGTAATATAGGGAAAATAGAGAATTCGCAAGGCTGTCGCGAAAACGATCGTTCAATTTCCATTGCAAATGAATTTTTAAATGTCACTCAATAACACGACGATGGAAAATGCCCTCGGTAGCAAATGCTAGCAACACAAGTCAATATTTCATTTCGTATTGGGATTTACACTCGTAATATAGACTTTGCCAAAAATTTATATATATATATATATATATATAATATATATATAGGGGGTAAGGGTCACAATGACGTACCTACAAACCAATCAACGGATCGGATTAATTAATTTATCAAATTCAATCGTACCTTGCGCGCATCAGCTTTTTGAACCCGTTCTGATTCTCAGTTTACGGCCTGATGATCTCCTATAGAAATTGTCATCCGGTCTGGCCTGAGGCTTGCCGGAAGTTGCGAAATTATCGTCAATTCTGTATTCGGAATTACGAGTAATAATTGCGAATCTTTCGTTATTGTTTTTTTTTTTATATCATGTTGATATCATGTTTTGTTTTTTGTTATATCATGTTGACGTTGCATATAGAATTTTGTGACGTAAATTATATTTTGTTATTAAAAAACAAAAAAAATGTTTTCTTTTCAATTCGCAGAAATTATCAGTGGATAATCGAGTTCACTGGACGTTAAATTCGCAGATACATCCACGTGTAATTACATTTATAAGTCAAATCGTAAATCGCGAATAAACTCCTACCACACATTTCCGTCCGTTTGATTAGCTTCGGTTCCTCTTAACGAATGACCTCATTTTACGTTTAGTAGCGACCAATCAGCATAAAAATTTGGCGAAATAAAAAGAGATATAAACTCTGGTGAATTCCTAAGTCGAGTGACCATTGGATAATAGAAATAATCATAAAATAAGAAATACGGAATTATATATTGACCAAACTAAAACCACGTACGATTCTTGAGTCAAAGATCATTATATTCTATGATTAACGTCATTTGGACTTATCATTATCAACATGATAATATACATCTACTTATTATCACGACCTTGATAAATCAATTCATTCTCATATACCAACTGGTCCATATGACAGCAAATACTCGTTGGTCTTTGAAATATAGAAATTACGTCATGCATGTAACATTAATATGAAAATTCGTATTTTAACTCTCAATCGACCAGAAATCCGACGCATCAGAAGTAAATGGAAAACGATTCGGAAGTGAATTCAAAACGCCAGTCAAAGCATAGCCAGTCGAAATTTCCATGTTTCTCGTGTCTCCGTGCACTTGCGCAATTTTCAAATGTAAACATTGACTCGTTTTTCATTATAAAATACTCAAATGATACTTGCTCGAGGTGATGATCGCACGGAAGCTTTCGAATCAGCACGAGGCGCGCCAGCCGAAGGATTTTATATAAATAAAACTTTGTCACGCGATGCAATTAACTAACAATAAGTATATCCCGCAGCCATTGAAATTCACGAACAATAGTCAGGGGATCATTAAGCATAGTGAAAACAATGGAGCGATGTATCGTGGTATTTGTAAAATCGAGAAGCAACGTCCGGCAGCGTTGAGTTACGACAAAAGTTTAACTTGACTCGCGTAAGTAAGCGTACTCGGAGATCCATGAATTCGAGTAACCGATGTATCGTTTTTCCAACGTACGCCGGACTAGTTATTTAATACGTTTTAACGGTGGAATTGAGTCTCGTGTTACCATGGGAGTCTTAAAACCTAACCTTTAAAAAGGGCTTCCTCTTAACAGGGTATTTTCGAGGGGACAGTTACACTAATAATAACAGTGAATCCTTACTAGAGGCATTTTCGTGACTTTCGTTACGATACGTTTCTTACTCGGCTGACACTAAGAATTTAAGACCCAACACTTTGTCTCGACTTCATTATCGTTAAAGTCAATGACGTCATTTCTAGGCTCTCAAGTGCATCCCTTCGCCCCTATACACTGTCCTTTTCACTATTAAATTACACGACCGCCGAACTTCCTTCCTTCTTTACACAATTTTATTGAATTAAATTGTCGATGGTTTAACCATTGAAAATCTATTTCTTACGAATTTTCGTATTTGAAGTCAGGTGACAGGTTGCGAAATGATACGAGGCTTCCGATTGGTCGATTTCAATCTGAGCTTCATGGTTTACGTTACTTGTTTTTGGATGTATTTTCACGTATGACGTCAGACGTCGGTTGGTCAGCTTGCTTATGATTGGCAGATGTGCAAGCGTCGTTGCGAATATGTTATATATAATTTAGAATGCGAGGCAATAGCTTTGCCTCATTATTCGTTTGTCGATTTGTCGGCGTCCCTCGTGGTTAACTGAGACGCGACTGACCTCGCATCCGGTCTCTGGGCGAGAATGGAATCAAATGGAACGGAGGGTTACTAACAATAAGTAACAATGGTAGATTCGTACGGGACGGCTTCTATTTCCGGTACGCTCTTTACAGCAGTGCCGCCCGCATTCGTTTTACGACTTGTGTATAGACGCCCGGAATGATCATAAGCATCATTTTCATTACGTTCAATCATTCAGAAATGTCAGTCAGGCTGTACTCGAACTTAAAAAAAAATTATGATATTAATAATTGAATGTTTTTTTTGTTTGTATCATACAGAAAACAATGAAAAATCAATTATTTAATTGCCATGGATAATTTTGATTTTAATCCCTTTTTTTTTTCTATTCTCCTATTTTCTTTCTTTAATTCGTAATCAATTCTCGGCTGAAGAGACGTGTAACCGAATACGACTAGAAACTGGTGCATTCGTAGTGTCACACGGTGCTCCCGTTGAAGAGTAGCCTTACATAGTTTTATCCCCGTCACGCTCCGAATTGTCGCCGCAATTAATACGTTTGAGAGAATTAGCACAGTGCGGTTAGCGACATTTACGTCGCGCTACGTCGAGACCATTAAACGTTGTGGTTTAATTACAGACAACGAAAGGTGTGGGTAGATGTAAAGGGGCGATGGAAAAGAGTGGGAGGGTTTAGGTGAGATGAAAAAATTGGCACAGTATCAAAAATTCATTGGGTAATACCACGTGTCAAAATAAAGTATGTAAACATACACACACACGGCACTAATATTATTAATAATAAATATTTCTATTCTATATTTTCGTGTTTTTCTTTTTCTCTTGTTCTTACAGCCGCCAGCACTAATGCTTTAGTAAAGGATCCGAAGTTGGCGAAATGGGCAGCAGCAGAATGTGGTCCACAATCGCGACGTTACTATCACTGGCGACATGCATAAGTTCAAAAATGGCCGTGGTGCCGCACGACGTTTACCCAGGTTTCGAGGTGACCCACTTTCCAGAAAATCTCAAGCAGACGTCGAGCTTTCGTCTCCTGGAAACTGGTTTCTCGAAGTTCTTCACTGTACTGGATAACGGGGTAGTGATGACAACTTCAGACCTAACGCCATTAGTCAACAAACCGGTGAACTTGATTGTTCTCGAAGAATTGGCCAATCGTACGGAGACTCATGACTTGCATCTGTACGTGATCAATCGAAAAAACATGTTGACCTTCTCGCACGAGCACTTGGGCGAGGGTGAGGTCACGGAGAATACAGAACCGGGTAGAGCGGTCAATGGATTTCCGGTTCTCCACGCTCATGGAAACTTCCCGGTCCACTATAAGATCCTACCGGATGAGTCTGGCGAACGACCCTTTGCCCTTCGCGAATACATGACCAAAAGAACAGGGTACAATTTGACGCTGAAGAGTCACAAACAGGGTGTCCATGTTGTTACGGCTAGGCCCCTTGATCATGAACATAGAAAGAGCTACACCGTGGTCATACATGCGTCCGATAGTAATTTTATTAGCCGATCTAAAATCAGCGGTGTGGTTCGTGTCTTGGATGTCAATGATAACAGTCCAGAATTCGAAGAGGAGACCTACAACTTTGAGATAAGACCCGCGAATCTGGCGACCCTGACCCGGGACTCGATTGCACATTGGACAAGATTTTCTACCGTGGGCAGAGTCGTTGCTAAGGACGACGATGGTGATAACGTAGCATACAAACTGATAACGCCTAGTAATTTGGTCGTGATCGTACCTCAGACCGGGGACTTATTGCTCACTGGCGAACCAGATAACTCGCTGGAAGAAGACGTGGAGTACGAGGTGTTCGTAGATGCTCACGATTTGAGGACGCCTAGTAGAAATGCTAAGAAACCAGCTAAAGTTGTTCTTCGATTTTTAACGTCGATACCGATCGTTCCGGAAGTCCATAGGATACAGAAGAGACGAGTCACCAGAGCGGTAAGACCCACGAAGAGGGTCGAGTTTACAGAGGCTGATGGGGACGTCGAAGGGAAGGTGGCTTTTTATCTGGAGAAAGAAACCGAAAGGGAGACTTATAAAATTCGGGATGAAAATCAATGGGTCACGGTTGGATCAAATGGGTCTGTTCATGTACGCAAAAAGTGGGACTACGAAGAACTTGGTCCCGAGAAAACCATTGATTTTTGGGTCACTATTACAAACACAGGTATATATCGTATTTTCAAAGTGATCAATCAAACATTTTATCTCTTTACTTTTTTATTTTATTTTTTTTAATACTACGTCGATTTAACGTAATCGAACCTTATTTATTGATGCGTTCATTTTTGTGTTTTTTTTTTTCCTTTTAATCGATCAAGCTCGATGTCCTCAGCACGTGTATGGTGAATCCTGTACAATTTACGACGGTATTATTTTTCGTTTCGAACGATTCCGATAAACGCTTTTATATTTATTTTTCTTTTCATTTCTTCTTTACACCATCACCACGTGCTTTATTTTATTATTATTATTATTCACTAGCATTTATCATTGTCATACTTTCAGTCAGATTAGTCCTAAAACACGCACCCTTGTACTAATATTGACTTTTCTTTTCTTTCTTGTAAATGCTTCGCTCCCCAAAGGGCTTCAATGTAAGTACAATGTCTATTAATTTTTTGTATCATATATCCGATAAATATCCACGTTTTAACATATATATCCCAATAATGCTTTCAAGAGACTTGCAATCACCGTTAATCCGTTAATCATTCTCTTTGCTTATTCGATCTGCTTTCTTGGCTTTCTCGTTTCTGTCGTTAACTTCGTTTACTATAATATCTTCTTTTTCCATATAAAATTCTAGATACGGACAATCAACGTGTCATTATCAATGTCAAGGACGTCAATGACGAGCCACCATATTTCATAAATAGGCCTTTACCCATGCAAGCTGTCGTGCAGTTGAATGCACCGCCCAATACGCATGTCTTCACTCTTCAAGCAAGAGATCCTGATACGGATCATAATATTCATTATTTTATCGTGCGCGATCGGAGTGAGTATGAATCATTAAGTATAATTCATAAAATAACATTAAAAATATATCGATGACAAAATTTCATTCTGTCTCAAGATCATTAACACTAAACCTACCAACGAGCGGTCATTTGACCGTTTTCAATGTAAATTTGCCTTTAACAAAAATCTTCGGTAGGTTTAGTGTTAATATCTCGTTGAGCTTCTGAGTGATACGAAAAAAACAAAATTATTCAATGTGATCGTATCGCCAGTTGACTGTTGTTTTTTTCTCTCTGTTTTGCTTTTCAAATATATATATTTATATCATTATTATTTCCAATCAATCAATATGTCTTGATACACTATACATTTTTATGTATTTTTGCAGCCGGTGGTCGATTCGAAGTTGACGAACGTTCTGGTGTCGTGAGAACTCGTGGGACTGATGTTTTTCAATTGGACATGGAGTATGTGCTTTATGTGAAAGCCGAAGATCAAAATGGACGACTGGAGGAGAAACGTTTCCAATCAACGCCCGAGGAACGTTTATCGATAGTCGGTGGAAAACGGGCGCCCCAATTTTATTTAACGGTTTACGAGGCTGAAATTCCAGAAAATCAAAAGAAAGACTCCGAGTGAGTGATACAATCGATCGTAAATTATCAATTACGATAATATGAAGTCAATATTGATATATTAAAAATTGATTATCTTTTTCAGCATTATTTCAGTGAAAGCCAAATCTTTTGCTGATCGTGAAATTCGCTATACTCTTAAGGCACAAGGTCAGGGCGCAGCTGGTACATTCAATATCGGACCTACTTCCGGTATTGTCAAATTGGCTAAAGAATTGGATTTCGAAGATTTACGACAGCCTCACATTTATTCCTTGATCGTTACTGCCACTGAGGATTCTGGTGGATTTTCAACGGCAGTCGAAGTAAGATTGCCACGATTATTGGATTTTTATAATTTTCCATAAAAACTGGATTTACAATATATCTAATTTCTACAGCTGACTATCAGAGTATCGGACGTGAATGATAACGCCCCGAAATTCGAATTACCGGATTACCAAGCGCACAATGTGGACGAAGACATTGCGCTTGGTACGAGTATATTGAAAGTGAAAGCAACTGATGCAGATTCTGGTGCAAATGCAGAAATCGAATATTCCGTATCGGACGACCATTTTAGCGTGGATTCCAGTGGGATAATCGTAAATAACAAACAACTGGATGCCGACAACAACAATGCCTATTACGAATTCGTAGTAACGGCAAAAGACAAAGGTACATGAGAAACTCTACTGAATAAAAGCAATGTTAATTTACATAAAATAAATGTTCTTGTCACTCTTCTAATCAATAAGGTGAACCCTCAAAAACTGGAACGGCGACAGTACGAATTTACACGAAAAACAAAAACGACGAGGAGCCAAAATTCTCTCAACAAGTCTACACGCCGAACGTGGATGAGAATGCTGGTCCAAATACTTTAGTAACGACCGTTGTAGCTTCCGACAAAGATGGCGACAACGTTCGCTTTGGTTTCGTCGGGGGTGGCACGTCTTCAGGACAATTTGTCATAGAGGAAATAACTGGCGTGATAAGATTGCACGGAAAAGCTATATCATTGGATCGTGACAAATACGAGTTGAATGTTACAGCTCTTGATGACGGGGCATGTTGTCTCAATGGGGACATGACCATTCATACGAGTACAGCTGTTGTTGTTGTCTTCATAACAGACGTGAACGACAACAAGCCGGTTTTCAAAGAGTGCAGTACGTATTATCCAAAAGTCGAAGAAGGAGCGCCAAATGGCAGTACCGTAATAAAAGTACAGGCGACCGATGAGGACAAGGGTGTCAATGGCCAAGTTAAATATTCCATTGTCCAACAGCCTAATCAAAAAGGCACGAAATTTACTGTAGACGAAGAAAGTGGCGAAGTCTACACCAATAAGGTAAATATAATATCAATGACTCTGTCAATCGTGCCGATTAAACTGATCAATTTTCTCATCGATTTTTACAGGTATTCGATCGGGAGGGTGACGACGGAAAATTTGTATCTGTTACTGTAAAAGCTACTGATCAAGGTGAACCCTCCTTGGAAGGTGTTTGCTCGTTTACCGTTGAAATCACTGACGTCAACGACAATCCGCCGTTATTCGATCGTCAGGTAGTCATTTGATTTGATACTGAATGTAGTATTTTTTTCTTCTCTCTTTTCTTTTTGCATAGAATATATTTATCACGCATTGTCGTTTATTCACAGAAATATGTCGAGAATGTCAAACAAGATGCCAGTATTGGAACAAATATTTTACGTGTCTCAGCATCCGACGAGGATGCTGACAACAATGGCGCCATAACGTATACATTAAGTGCACCGAATAACGACCAGGGTCTGGAGTATTTTGAAATCCAACCGGAATCTGGTTGGATTGTTTTAAAGAAGCCATTGGATGTGAGTATTTTTTTTTCATATTAATACAATATAATAATATATTAAGATATACATATCAGTCGTGGCTCAAAATATATGAACTGACGTATCTGTGCCAGAAATAAACAAACAAAAAAATGAATCTTCTGGACGTTCAACGGTATTTAAATTTATTTTAACACGCTTTTGTCCTACGATGTCACTGATAATGATCTCACGTGCGCGTTAAGCAGTTTACGTTTTGACATTATTATTTACTACGTGCTAAGCGCTGATAACAATTAATTTAATCACGAAGCTTCATTGTCATCGCAGAGAGCGGCTATTGTAACAAAGTTTCTTGTAGTGAAATATATATTATTATGTATCATTATATAAAGCACTAAAGACGTCCGAGCATATGTTATCGAGCCAAAGCAATAATTAGAATATTTTATATAGCCGAGTGTACACTTACTGCCGACATTATATATTTCTGTTGTAATTATGTTTAACACGTCTACGTTTTGTTGCTAATCGGCATATCTCGTATATACTAACATATGCGTTTGACCGTACCATTCTGATTTCTGATTCACTAATTACGCGTGTGTTTATATACACATATGTACCTTGGAGGAAATTTGCAAAGATATACGGTAAAAATGAAAATGCGCCATACGTAAAGCAGCGTATATTTTCCTAATGAATTTTAACGTAGGAGTAACGACATAGTATGTTTGTGCGTTCAATTGAATATGTGTATATATGCATACATTCTGCAACTAAAAAAAATGAGTTTCATTTGTACGGCACATGTATAGAATTTTATTCCCATTGATATTGCACAATGTGTTCACTATGGTACTTAGCTATGCCTGATTTCCTCAAATGCTTCACGTACCTTGAACAATACAACAACAACAACAAAATAAATACCGATCTCGATCGTTCTGAACAATTTTTCGAGGAACACGATAAACGAGAATACGAACGGTAGATAAAGGACGAACCGAAAGATCTCGAGAGTAACGAAGAAACTAATAAAGACGAGAGTTTGATCAGAGACAAATGACAAAAAAAAAAAAAGAGAAAGAAAAAAGATAATAACGAAAACGGATAACGAAGACAAGCAAAAAAAAAAAGAGAGAATGCATAAGGTTGAGACAAGAAAAAAGATTAAAACTGAGAGAAGGACATTTTTGGAGATGCGCTGATCGAAAACCAAAAACAAAAAAATAAATAAATGGTTTTCGTGCGCCTTGACGACAGCTAATTATCAAGTGATCGTTCATATTGGGCAACGGTGAAACGTATTTCACATATGTCACAAATTTTTTAATTTTGCGTGTTTTTTTTTTGGCAAATTCATTTCGCGCGGTATTTTTGTTGTTCTTTTTTTTTTTTTCTTTTTCACGAGCTCTCGCGACCAACGGCGCAAGATGAACTCGATTGCGTTTTACACTCGATATCACGTTATATCCCCCATTATGAAATATAATGAGCGGCACTGTAACACCTTTAATGAACTTCGTAGACGGCGAAATTTTTGTGCATCAAACACAACGTTCGTGCACTGGCGGCCGTCCTCGACTCTATACATGTTTTCGTGCTTTAACTCTACTAACTAATGTGAATGTTTTTCAAAAGGGAAGTGATGTTTTTTGAACTTCCAGGAGCAGGTGGGAACGAGATTTTTTGAGCCCCACGTACGGTGTACCTCCTCATCCTCTACGCATTTTGTGGTGCATCAGACATAAACAATTTTTGAAAATGCTTGCGATATTTTATATGAATGTGTTTTTGATTCCTTTACAGGAACGGATCTTACTGAGACTCTCTCTCTCTCTCTCTCTCTCGTTCTATTTCATGTTTTCTTATTCACTCTCCTCCATTTTACACTCTCTCTCTCTTTCTCTTTCACTATTCCTTTCCATCTGCATTTCTTCAATTCTTATTCTCACTCTCGATCGCCATTGTTTTTTCTTCATTCGCTCTAATCTTTTACTTATTTATAATCTCTCTCTATTTCTTTCTCTCTCTCTCTCTCTCAACTCAAACTCAAACTTTTCGTTCATTATCTCTGACTGTACTATCTGTCTATTCGACTCTGATTTTTTCGGCTACTTTTTTCACACTCGCGACTCATAACAGCAACAACACGAGACTGTCTAACGAGAGATTTTTTTTTTTTGTAATTTCGTGAACGTCGCTAAGACACGTTAGAACGTAAGACCGTTGTCCTTTGGCGTGTGACATTTTTTCTTCTGTGATTGGGGCAGCATACCAACTGTTGTTACCAAACAGAGAGACATATACATAATGGGTCTTGAGAACGACCAAGATATGTATATATCCAATGTACAATACGTATATAGCTAATGCAGATAACGTCCATCTGTTTTTGAGTGTCGTTACAAAAAGCAAATACGAACGAGGGGTCGTCATATTTGAACCTACCTATACCATATTTCTCTGTTCCGAATATATTCCTTTGACTCCAGCATCTTAACCTGAGCACCTATCTCTTTCTTTCTTTCTTACTTTTTAGAACAGAAAATCCCTCTCTCTCTCTCTCTTTGCTCTACTCTACTCTACTCTACTCTCTCTACCTCTCTCTTCCTCTCTGTCGCTCACTTACTCATTCACTTCTCTCCAAATTTCCTCTCTCTCTCTCTCCATGATGCCTATTTAAAGCGCATTCTGCTTGCATGCAACAAAGAACGAAAAAGAAACGTATAATTGAAAAAGAAAAATGAAAAAAAAAAAAAAACGCCTGCATTGAGTTCGTTTATATTTTTCTGTACGAGACTAATTTTTCATATTCTTATTGTTTATGTTTGTGTTGATTGCACCATTTACTTTCCTTCGGATTTGACGATGACAAAAAAAAGGGCTGTTTTCCAGTAAGTAGGACCTTAACTCTTGTGTTTATCGAAATACCTATGTCTGTCTGTGGACGCGCAATCCTTTGGATTTTTAAATGTTTTTGTTCTATTATTTATTATTTATTTATTTTTTTTGTATACGACTTGATTTAGTACGAATTCATATGATCGGATATACGCTTAAGTTGATCGTTCGCGTTGCCTCGAGGATATCGAGTCGATTTATACGTCGAGGCGGGAAAATTCGAATCTCGTGGGTATCTCTCATGGGCCCCATCGATATTACCACGTCATAACAATGCAATAATCCGTTTCAAGTGTTCCAGAACGTCGATTAGAGAATTGTTGATAAAAAAAAGGCAAGTAACAATGCGCATGCGCAGACGTAGCGTCCTTTGACGTTAACCACGAGCAAAAGCGAACCGTACGAACACGGCTTAAATTACAACGTAACAGATACCTACCAGATTCTCCATTCTCAAAATGCGGTACAGCCCATTAATTTGACGATCGGCATGCTTTGCGAGAGTCCGCACACGAACCGACGCAGCGTGTACAATTATGTTTCACTGAAGAAAATTCAAAGTTGAATTATTCAGTTTGTTCCGTTTTAAAATGGCGTTACAGTCGCCCGACGTTGTAATCGACTCTCGTTTAAAAATTGTCGTTATCAGTATTATATATGACGCGATCATGTTGGTCTTTAATGTAGGCACATGTATATGTATATATTAATATACGTAAGTGTATGCTTAAATGTATATATATATACGTATATAACGTAGGTATATCGGCTTGCTATCTTGACGCGTTTTCACTATTTATTTTT
Organism: Hartigia nigra; assembly: GCA_031001745.1. Taxonomy (NCBI): domain Eukaryota; kingdom Metazoa; phylum Arthropoda; class Insecta; order Hymenoptera; family Cephidae; genus Hartigia; species Hartigia nigra. Next base: position 46,860 of record JARPRG010000624.1, on the reverse strand, counting down.
CTCATTCGTTTATTGAAGAGTGTCCCAAATGATCCTGTAACTTGACGGCCCATGTTTTGCCACTAGCGAGACAGGTATCGCCTGAGAGTGCGGGCATCCGACAGAGGGACGCCACCCTTGTACGCAGACGTGGACGTTGAGTTAGACGTCGTAGACAGAAACAATAAACCTCCTCTGTGGGATGAGAATGTATACGGCCCCATTCACATCAAAGAAAATGTCACAGTGGGTACTGTAGTGACGTCGGTGAAAGCCAGGTTTGTATGACGCCAAGACGAAGTGTCACGTGCCACGTGCCACGTGACGCGTGACGCCTGACACGTGTCCCCTTTAGTTCATCGCGCGTCCATAGCGCGACCATCGAGCGAAAGATCGAAGCCAAATATTGCGAGACAGAAAGGCCCCGAGAGAGAAGGCGAGACAAATAAATGGGGAAACAAAAAGGAGTAACGAACAAACAAACAAACAAATCAAAAAAGTACACAAAGTCTAAAAGGAAACAATGTTAATGAGGAACGACAAGCGAGACATACATGGGAGAGAATAACACAAAGCGGACAAAATTGCGAACTCTCACGATGTAATATATTCGAATTTAAAAAAAAAAATTCAAAAAAAAGGAAAAAAAAAAGGTTATGGGTACACCCGGGTACGTTAGTCCTCGTCATACATGTATATGTATATCTGTATGTTGTGTAGCCCAAAAAGAGAAGTGACGTGTCTGTATGTGCGTTATCGCGCGCATGTAAGTTATGCGTAATAGGATATAATGCAATCGATTATTAATTAGGAGAGAAAAATTGATCAGGTCATTTGATGCCCTCCCAACCCCACCCCTAGGTCATTTAGGGATGTGCCAGGAGGAAAAGCACGCGACTCGTCGATCGGGAACCTGTTTCATCTTCGACGTCGAGCCTCCAGCTGCTGCGTCCGAGAAATTGTTATTGCTTTCTTTGGCCTGTCATTGAAAAAAAAAAAAACAGTCTCAGCGTTAATCAATGCTTAGTGTCAATTTTTATCATGTCACTTGCTGTCAACCATAGCAAATACCTTTGTTCAACACCGTAGACTTCCATGCACCCTGATACCGTTCCAAAAGCGCCATTTTGATTATTCACTTCAATATTCTTCCTTTTCCTCTTCTTTACTCTTCTTCTTCTTCTTCTTATCTATATTTCTTCTTCTTCTTCTTCTACCATCATTACTCTTCTTCTTCTTCTTCTGAAACGAGACGACGATTCTGCGAACTGCGAACGAATGACGTCACGTCGAAGAATTCGTGGAGACTTTAACTAACGCCGTTGTCTTTTCTTTGTTCCCGTGTTGTTAACCCGTGTCCTGCCGTGTAGCGCGAGACATACAAGCTGGAGGCGATGGCCCAAGACAAGGGCTACCCGCCCTTGTCGCGAACGGTGGAGGTTCAGATTGACGTTGTGGACCGTGCGAATAATCCGCCCGTATGGGACCACGTAGTGTATGGCCCGATCTACTGTAAAGAGAACATGGCCGTTGGGGCTAAAGTTGTGTCTATTAAAGCCAGGTCTGTCACACTGTTAATGCCTCCGTGCAGCTGCACGCAAGAACCCGCCCTGCACGCAAATCTCGTGGCAATATATTGTTTCTTGTGCACGTTAATTGATATTGTGTACGAACTCACACAGATCATCTTTATATACTCATAGTTCATTGTCGCCTACACAATCAGATATACAAGATAACAAAGTTTCGTCATTAGTTGTATAATTTTTTGTCATTTTTTGGTTTTTCTCTCTTCTTTTTACGCATCCCTTTCATCGTGGACGAATACCGATTGTCCTTTGAGAATTATTCATTTTTTTTTTTTTTGCTGTGATATCATTGTTAGGCGCAAGAGGGACAATAAAAACGTCGATTTTTACTAGAATTTTATAATGATTTTGTAAAGTTACAGTACAATTTGGCGATTTCGCATTAGACATCGTTCTGTATATACGGTAGAACGTAAAATGGTTAATGCTTGTTCGATGTATCGTTCTATAATGTTGTTCGTCGCGATCTGTATTTCGGATATGTTGAAAGAGGCGTATTGAGTTTCGTTAACAGATGCAAAAAAGGGGGAAGGGATTAGTAACATTATATCATTTACACTGTCATCGATTATACGATACATGATTTTACATGAATGCACGTATTTTTCGGTGTCTGGCTGTTCACGGCGACCTGCCTTTGTTCTCATCCATTTTGTTTTTTATGTAAGATCTATTCACTTTTCTTTTTTTTTTTGTAATTTTACTCTCGTCATCCATCATGTCCTTCGGTTCATCTCCGAGCGTCATTGTCATCAGTTGTCATCGATGACGATTATCGTGTCTTGTCCATTATACGGTTATTGTCATTAATAGCTTTCGTCATTATACATGGCGTAGGATTCCTTTGAAATCTGGGTACACACGCTTGTTTGATTTTTCCGAAATCAATTTAAAAGAAAAAGAAAACAGTTATGTCGAAAACTTTACTCTCCTCACACACGCACATTTTTACTAGTATAAAGTGGGTGCCGTAAGTGATTTTTGGGCATGCTTCGGCTAGATGTTCTTGATTTTTGTCGTATTGGCGTTTTTCAAAATTTGTTTATTTCACGTCCCACAACCCCAAACATAATTTCCCGATGTGTTTTTTTCTTTCACGAACTTTGTTTTTAAACAAAAACATTCGCGAGGCGTCAATGATTCTTTTTTTAGTTGTCTTTTTTGATTTTCATCGCCTCGCAAACCACGGCAAAAGTCCCGTAAATTGAATTTTGCCTTTTTTTTTTATTTTCTCTGTTGGTTCCACCTTTTTTGAGTAATAACGATATATATATATTAAATATATATACATCCACGTTCACATAGATCGTCGACACGAATGCCGTATTAATTTTTGGGCATGTTTCGTCAGTTGGCTTCTTTGCGTTGCGTCACGTTACGTTGGTGCTTGCGACAACTGTAGCGTTGCGTAGCGTTTTGTCAGAGAGTATATAAACAGTAGTACCAAAAAAAAGAAAAAAAGCAGCAAATGAAAATTAAAAAAAAAAAACCAACAGGAGCGTATAAAAGAATGAACAACGAAAAAAAAGAAAGCAGATACAACAAAAACATTTTTCATTTTCAAACGAGATAAGAGTCAATGATTTTGATGACTAATCCATTTCGCGTTAATACCACGTTAACAAATTTTTATATTGGAACTCGACGAATTCACGAACAGTGTCGGTGCTGACTAAAAAAAAAAAAAAAACAGAGAAAAAATTAATTTTGGGTTTGCAACTCGTACACTCACTACCGCCCATACCCAATGCCTTCTTTTGTGACACTTTCGCACATACACAAGTTCGCCTACATATTTACATAAGAATGCACAGTTACACGGGTGAACAAGTTTTGTGGTAGGTTCAACAGCGTATTGGTTCTCTTCTCGCACTTCATTCTCTTTCTATTATTTGACTGTTGAATTTAAAAAAAGAAAAA
>JARPRG010000624.1:1441-33480 GCA_031001745.1 Hartigia nigra | reverse complement strand
ATTTTCGGTGTCGCATTATAAACGAGTAAACGAGAACCTTTAGCTTGATACTACGAAAATTACGTTTACTTATTATAATTACAGATGACGAATATAGTACAAGTGGCTGTTTACGTGAAGTAAAATCATTTAAAAATTTTTTCAAGGAGAGACATTAGGTAATTCCGTACTTGCGTTCCTGTGCTTCTTTCGTCGAGAGGAAGATTGTTTTTTTTTTTTACGTATTTACTCTCATACTCTATAGAAATGTGAAAACGTAATTATTGTGTCTCGAGCGTATTTTTTTTTTCTTTTTCTTCCGTCATTTCAGACTTCCGTAGTCTTCTGATGATTATACGGAGGGATACGTCTGTTTTTTCTCGTTTTTTAAAAATGTTTCTCTAAAAATATCCCCTTGGCACACAGGGAAATCTTTGATCCGAGTGAAAGCCATAAAATTGATTGAAAACATAATTTTTCGTTTGACTTTACTTTTGTCTCTCGCGGTAATTGCCATTAATATGGCGACCGTCGTGAACGGTAAACAGAAGCGCGAGTCGAGCGTGTTATCGGTATCGTTTTTGAAAAGGAACTGTATGCTACGAAAAGTACATACGCATAGGTGCTTCAGTGAGATAACTTTTGAATGCCAGAAGCATGAATAGAGAGGGGGTTGAATATTAAAAGTGAATTAAAAAAAAAAGAAATGAAAAGAATTTTATTTAGCGACTATCCTAATAGAGATTGAATGTAACTTTTATTTGTATTTTAGCGATAGAAGGAAAACAACGTGAATTTAACCATTTCGCTGTGTATGAAACTGTAACGTGAAAAAAAAAAGAAAACTTTTATTTCCGACAGACTGTCAGTGGCATACATGTTACAATTTTTTGTATATCTTCTTTTTTTTTCTGTCGTATATATTTCTCTTTGTATCTTTTTTTTGTTATACCCTTTTTTATTTTCATTATATTTTAATCTCACTTTTCATACAGAAACCTTGCCAGGATGTCTACTTTATTAGATTTCTCGCACATTTATATTACTTATACAATATACTCCCCATATGCATATCCTCCTTGATTGTTATATTTTTATTTAAATAAATTTTCCCCCTATCTCTTTACGTCCTTCCTAATTACCGCGAGCAGACCGAGTGTATCGCAATACTATTTTTTTGTGTGTTGCGTCTAAGAACACACTTTTTCGCTCATTTTTTTGTCGGCTTGCGCTGCCTTTTTCTGTTTTTCTTTAAGAGTATTTCCTTCTTTCTCTTACCTTCACTCAACAGTTTTCTGTTGTCCTCTCGACTTCTACGAGCCACGTAATTTACCTTTAGAATCTTTCACTGAAAGAACGACGATGACAATGCTGGGTGGTCGTACGTTACGACAAGAATGAGAAAAAAAAAGACGTGATTGTTTGAAAAGATCCTTTCGGACGTAATGAAAGCCGTAACATAACTGTATAGATCCGTGGCCATTGACGCGTACTCGACCCATCAGTTCTGGTTAATGTTTCACTGTCTTCAATGAGCGGACAGTAATCGATCAATTTATATGGACGAACAACGTGATACGCAAGGGGTGGAAAGAAAGAAGGAAAAAATGATGAATACCACATTGTTTTTTTACCTCTCTCGTTCCATTAGCGTGGTTACACGTATTTCTTTTTTTCTCGATAATATTAAAAATCTTGCCAGGAATTTCTTTACTCGTGATATATAAAAAGTTAATTTTTTCAATGCCAAACACCTCTGATACAACGGGGTTGTAACGTTTAATTATTGAAGGGAAAATGCTTGTCAGGTAGGAGGCATTGTGTTGTCGTACTGCGGGTAATGCTTTTGGAAATGTCAGGCACAGACCCCATCGGTATCCATGGGAGGTTAACGGTGGTAGCATGTAATGCGTTAAAGCATTAAATTTAATGGCGCCTTTACGAGATCCATTGTGTCCGCCATGGTAGCAAGCGCGTTTGTCATCTTTCGTAAATTCAATTACTCGTTCTTACCTTCCACCGTCTGGAAAACTTCCAAGGAAGGAGGACCACGGCATTCTTATACAGCAGGCCACTCGACCGTAACGAGGATAATAATACGGCTTCATTAGCAACTCCGCAAGGCATTTCTGACATTGCCTACCCTGCTACTTTTACGTGGCTGACCTGCATTTCTTCTTAATATTTTATCGAATTGCTTGCCGTTTTACTGGCGAGAGACAAACAGAGAAAGAGAGCGAAGGAGTCACTGACATTGTGGGAGACTAGAGACGGAGATGAAGAGGAAGTCAACAGCCCGGTTTCTTCCAGTTAATTAAGCAATTAAACCGCAGCCTTAATTGATTGATCGATTGGTTCGTTAGGTGTAATTAATTAACATGCATACAAACTCTCCTCAAAGACGTTATATCCTCTGCTACTGATTAATTTTCTTCAAGTTTCTATGACTTAGCTATATCAAAAAAAGCGTTATTTTCATCGTGTTTAGTGTCTATGCCATAACTCAAATATTTTTCAAACATGGCCGCTTCGTTCGCGAAAGTACTTTAAAAATATTTATTTTCAATTTCACTCTCGCTCCTCTTTAAAAATCTTACTCGTCGGGTACTCGTGAGTTTCTTATGAATTTTCACAGCCGCGCACTAGAAGTAACGTTTCCTCCGACCCTCCTTCATTTTCGTAATTGCACACCTATCTAATGGATATTATTTTCCGCTGACTAATTTTTTACTTGAGAATATAACTACAATTTCATTATCATCGAAATATCCAGCGAACGGAATTATTCTCTTTTTTTTTTTGTCTTATTCAAATATTGATTGTCGGGGGATCTTTAGAGATATTCTTCGAGTTTATCTTTTCCGAGTCTCGCTCGTCTTACTTTCTCAAAGTAGTAAACAGAAGTACCGGATGCCCATTGTCTTGAAATTCTATTTACATATTTCCTACTCCATCCCGGTTGCGCCATTCTAATAGCCTGAAATTGTTAAACACTAGAAACGCCCATTCGCCATCCAATCTACGTTCATAATTTAATCTAACCCCATGAGGATATTCTGGAAAGTTTATTCCACGGAAATATCGACAACCAACCAATCGTGTGCACATAACCTATGCGTCTGCGTAGAGGAAAAAGATCTTTAAGAAGAAAAAAAAAGGAGAAGCACCGATAGGATGGTATAGGCAGAAGCATAAAGAACGAAAATAAAAAATATAGTACGTACAATAGAAAACTGTAGAGTTTATTGTAGCAGGAGGAAGGGTTCAATCGAAGGAGCTTCGACCATGAGATAAGAAAGTACATAGATAGGTTATGTAACTACATACATCCTTGTATCAGTAAAACGTCCCGAACAAGTATCCAACGGGACGTTTTAATCTTCCCTGACTGGTTCACTCTTTTTCTCCCTTACGTCTTCGTGGACCAATCCTTCCCTATCAGATTCACCGTTTCAATCTGCGCCCGCGAGCCATGCGACGTTATTTGGCAGAGAAACCGAGTCTACTTTACCATCGATCGGCATTACAGAGATCAGTGGGTATAATCTTTGACTAAATATAAATAGACTAGACATGCTCCCCCGGGTATGTATTATGTGCCTCACTATTCTGATATGTGGAATATATACAGCATTTTAATGGTAAAGACCATTTATAGATGTCCGCAAAATTCAGGCTTGCGTGACACTGTATCCCATAGGATATCCACTCTATTTACCTCTTTAGTCAACAGTACAATGGCGACGAGCGTCCAGGCAACGTAGTAGCGGCTATGCGTTACAATGATTGTAAAATATGTGACGAATGAATTCGTTCGTGTGTGAATTGCAGGCATACCAAACAGGGTAGACGGTGATCATTGTTCGAGTAGCAAAATCCGCTTACTGGCTTTAAAACCATGTGATCTTTAGACCCCCTTTAGATATATACACGTAGGGGGTCAATAGATACGCTCTAGGTAACTAGGCGACTTGGTTCGCACTACTAGTGCCTGTGGAAACTTGAGAAATGTTACCAAGTAAATTCAACAGTGGTAAGCCCAACGAGCCATGAAAATCGACAATAACCATTCGAATAGTAAATTGTACGTACCACAACTTAGAGATACATATATACGTGTAGCTATATCTGTCGCGGTTAATTAGTATCTCGCTCTGACAACACAGCATCCGTATATGTATCACTTTATCTGCACGGTGTCATGATAGGGCAAGCATCCAGTAAATCACTAGTTACCCAGAGAGACATGCTATTTCCTACTAAACCAAATAAGGGTTGGTACTGAGGAACGCTGAGGGACGATAAATTAAAGGGTTAAAATTAGATAAATACAGATAAGAGGTATCAAATTAAATAAAGCATTGTTTTACATAGATATAAATATACATACACGTGTGTGTGCACAGGGACGTTAGCAGCTAATGGATGTGGAAATAAGCAATGAGCTGTCAATCGGGTATTGGGTAATTCATTGGTTCGCTATCGAACAGCTTTCACCTATTTCTTCGTATTACCTCTGATGAATGAGTTTTGGTCAGGACCGAATGGTTCGCGTTGATACGCCGCCATTCTACGTCGCTCTCGTGAATTCACCCTGGTTTTTCAGCATTTTCCAACGGAAACTCTCGTTTCACTCTCCTCTCTAGGTACTCGTATCACGTAAATCCGGTGTCGCGAGTAAAAGTGACTGCCACTAGGATCGTTCCATTGTGCCTTTGAAATAAAAGATCAATTGTCTTTGCCGTTTTACCTGCCGGTAACACTTCTCGGGCTGTTACGTCGCGAAACATCCTCACGCGCTGACTGTCGCAAAGTTTACGACGAGTAGAGAGACAAATAAAGATTGGAAGTGCGCGTCGAACAGTCAAGTGGGAAATCTTGAATCTGTCTGTCAACGGGATGGAAGCTTCGTCGGAATCTGTATTTTAAAAAATCGTCCAAGAGGAAACGACAAAATGAATAAAAAAAAAACTCGAGGGCGAATAGAAGATAATAATTTGTCTTCTTGCTATTCAATTTGAATTCATTCTCGCTTTCGCGTTTTTTTTTTTAATAATTCTCTTCATAGACCATCCAGAAATGCTCAACAATATATCGTTGAAGCAAGGCATTGCTTACGTTGAACGAAATATTATTAATTGTATATATATATTCTTCGCGATTCTTTTAGACTGAGCCTTTAATAACTCCTCGTTATGTATTAGCAAGCTTAAAAAGTAGAGTCATGCTTCATCCTTATGATCGAAATTGACTTCGTAAACCTAGCCTGGAATGGCTCTAATGCTAGACAGTGGTTAATAGCTTCTCTTATAATTAAGTACCAGTTAAATATTTCGCCTACCTATACTATCACGGACAACCGTATCAGTCATCGTCTGGGATCATCCTTCGAGATACATCACCGCCACTGGTATATCCAGTCGATTAAACAAAAACGGTTTGATCCAATGAGTCAGTATGACAAGCGTCTGGCTGATGGGAGTTGGAGTTAGTTGCATTGGCAATGAAGTGTCCATTAAATAGCCGTTTGCTTCTTGCAGACTTTGCATTGCACAAAAGGGGGGTTAGTTTCTCGAATGGAAGATAAAACCAAATCAGGGCTTTACTTTGATAAGCAATCGTGCTTGCTGAGGTCGGATATAGTTAGCTCCCTCTAGTCTGAAACTCTGTTTAAATTGGTTACGAAGGAGACTGTTCTAATCACACGATCGATCAGATCAGATCAGGTCAGGTCGAATCAGATCAAGGGAATGAATGAGTGAGTCTGTCAAGAGTAGAGGGGTCGTGATGGAAACTCTGGTTGCACTGTAATACTACCCTATGTATATAGATATATATATATATATTTTGTATATATTTCATTGATTAGTAACTCGAATTAAGAGATACTCGAATACAGGGGCATGGATAGGGGTAGTTTCGCGAAAGGCCAGTCGGCCAGAAAGGCAAGCAGGTATAGCGAGAAATACAAGCATTTTGCGAATCCAACCGAGTGTTGCAGGGTACGGTAAGAAGCGAATAGGGGTTGCGCCGTTGGAAACGCGAGAGCAGGGTGGGAGCTTCATCGATTTCTTAGCCCGTGGCCCAGTAACGCGTTTCAGAGCCAGGGCACATACCACTTGGTTATGGTTATCCACCCTCTGAATTCACTCTTTCACCCTTATCTTGCCAAACCTACCAAAACCATGGGAACACCTATGATTTCTTCATTTTATTTGTTTTCTTTTACTTGATTTACTTTTTTACCTGATATTTTTTTATTTGATTTTCAACTTCTCTTCCTATCTTTTTTCTTCATCCCTTCTCTCGAGCTCTATCGGAATTTAGTGATGCTGCTTCCCAGGGTTGGTCGTTCGATACCTGTACACTTTGTAAATAGATGAATTTTACACGATCTTCGATATAACCTACCCCTATAAAGATGCTTGATGATCTCTTTCACTGAGATTTCAATCTTCATCCTTACGTTCTATGGAGTAAGATCTGGGCCTCAAGAAATGATCCTTTTATACCGTCGATCATCCTGCCTGTGGGTACAATAGAAATTTTTAAGCTTCAGGCAAGGATCGTAAATCTTTTTCAAGATTTCATTTAAATATTCATTGACTCGATCGCTACCGTTTAGTACCTTCACGCAAAATTCGATTTAAGTATCCAAAATTTCACGGAGCATCAAGTTTCTATGGACTAATATATTTTCCTTCTTTTGTCTTTCTCTTTTGCAGTAACTAAATTCATTCGCATTGGGATAGCCGACAAGAACGACAATCCACCCTACTTCGACAAGGGCCTCTACGAGGCTGAGGTAGATGAAAATGAAGATATTCAACACACCGTCCTTACAGTTACCGCCAAGGATCACGACGAGTGTGAGTTTCCGTTCTGGATTGTTTTAGGATTTTCACTGGCGTCTCCATCTAACGTCTACAGTGCGAATTATACTAATCATACCGACATGTTACAGCCTCGCGTATTCGATACGAGATTACGAGCGGGAACATAGGCGGTGCCTTCGCTGTGAAAAATATGACTGGAGCCATTTATGTCGCTGGGGCTCTGGATTACGAGACCAGGAAGAGGGTACTTCGCCATTTTATTTTATCCACTTGTCTCTTATGTATACCGTGAGCGCGGTGCCACTTCTATCCTCTGTGTCAATCTACTTGGATAAATGCCGAGGAGCTCTTGTCTCTTCGTGGCACTTAAGATTTATTTAAAGCCACAGAATTTTTTATAAAAGCGTTCATCTCATTTATACATCCTTATATTATGATGTTATGACGTTCCTTTCATTTTCTCTCATCTTTTTCTTCTTGATGTTTTTTTTTTGTTTTTTTTTTTTTTCATTTTAGTACGAGCTTCGTTTGACTGCTTCTGACAACTTGAAAGAGAACTATACTACTGTGGTTATACACGTGAAGGACGTTAACGACAATCCTCCTGTATTCGAGAGACCCACGTATAGAACTCAAATTACGGAAGAGGACGATAGAAATTTGCCAAAAAGAGTATTACAGGTTTGTTCGGATGTTTGGAATATTTTTATTTTAGAAAATGATTATCGAAGCGAAGAGGTTTTTACGTCATTGATAATATTAATTTATGTAGGTCACAGCGACTGATGGCGATAAGGACAGACCTCAGAATATCGTTTATTTCTTGACCGGTCAGGGAATTGATCCCGACAATCCGGCTAATAGTAAATTCGACATTAATCGTACCAATGGCGAAATTTTCGTATTGAAGGTAAAATCCGGTTGAATCGTTTGTTATTATTGTTGCTGTTAATTATAAACATTTTTACTAAGTCTTATTTATTTCTTGGTTGATTATCAGCCATTGGACAGGGACCAGCCTAATGGTAGACCTCAATGGAGGTTCACAGTATTTGCACAGGACGAAGGCGGCGACGGTCTCGTGGGCTATGCAGATGTACAAGTCAACCTGAAGGACATTAACGACAATCCTCCAATATTCCCCCAGGGTGTCTATTTTGGGAATGTCACGGAAAATGGCACAGCAGGTAGTCCAATCAGTCTGCTTTCGTATCAGATTGTACGGGATTACTTTAATTCCAGTCCTTTCATGATCCCTCGAATTTAATTACGTCCTGATAGCCACTTGTTTTTTGATTAATCCAGAATAATGAAAAAAAAAATCAAGGGGACAATCATTCATCATCTCAATATCCCAGTAATAATGCCAATTTTTATCAATCCTGATTCGTCTTTTTTATAGGAATGGTCGTGATGACTATGACTGCTGTGGATTATGATGACCCCAATGAAGGAACTAATGCTAAATTGATTTATTCAATTGAGAAAAATGTTATTGAGGAGGAAACGGGCTCACCGATTTTTGAAATTGAATCCGAAACTGGTGTTATCAAAACTGCTGTATGCTGTCTGGATAGAGAGCGTACACCGGATTATTCTATACAGGTCGTTGCGATGGATGGAGGGGGATTAAAAGGTGGGTTAAATTAATGTTAAAAGTATTAAAGTTAAATCGACGATTACTATGGAGGGGAAAGTATATATTGTGTTTGGTGGTACAGTGATTAGTGCCATGATTTTACCGTCCGTAGGTATGGGGTTCGACTACCAATTAGAATACCTAATTTTTCGGAAACTTCCTAGCCCCTGGCGGCTGTAGTTTGAAATAAATTATAACGTGGAACTCCGAGCAACTTGTTCCAACTAACATGTAATCAATAACGTATATACAATTTATTACACTGTAAATTATCCGTTAATTATTTATTTAATGCGTAAAGTATTGAATATAATTGATATAATTTGCTCTGAATAGAATGACTAATCGATACTCATTACATAACATTTATACAAATTTCAAAAAGGAAAGGGGATATACGATATTCATGTATTTGCTCGAAATGTATATGGGAGTATACTGACGTAAATAAATTATCATGAAGCCAATGATAAATACGAAATTATAGATAAATGATCACAATACTAGCGCCTTGTTAAAATATCGTAAATCAATATTCCGATATCCAGTTACAGTTGATAACTAATATTTTCAGTATTAACAATGTTACGCGAATTTTCGCAACTAAAAAGTACCTTTATGCGTATCGCGCGAAGTTATTTGAAAACTAAGGATTAATAATTATGCTCAGGGACGGGGACGGCATCGATACGTGTCAAAGATATAAACGATATGCCGCCCCAATTTACCAAAGAGGAATGGCGGACGGAAGTTGACGAGACCTACGGATCGGAATTACCGGAAATGCCAATCTTGACAGTGACAGTTCACGACGAAGATGAGACAAACAAATTTCAGTATAAAGTTCTTGAAGACAGTGGTTATGGCGCTGACAAATTTACGATGGTGCGAAATAACGATGGTACCGGCTCTCTAAAGATCGTTCAACCTTTGGATTATGAAGATCAATTACAGAGTAATGGATTCCGATTTAGGATACAAGTCAATGACAAGGTATAATCGATGGCTATTAATAATACAAATTTTTAAAGAAAAGAAAAACAAACAAACAAAAAAAATCAGAAATTAAAAAAAAAATTTATTTTGTTTTCCTGCTTTATTACTTCTTATCAAGGGAGAGGATCACGATAGTGATAAGTATCACGTGGCTTATTCCTGGGTGGTGGTGAGTTTGCGTGATATCAATGACAACATGCCGCAATTCGAAAGAGCGAATATCGAGACCACCGTGACCGAGGATGCGGTTATCGGCAAGAGTTTGGAAACTTTTAAAGCCACGGATCCCGATCAGGGTGGCAAGAGTAAAGTATCCTATTCGATAGATCGAAGTTCTGACAGGAAGAGGCAATTCTTCATCGATGAGAGTGGCACTGTGTCTATTCAGCGAAGTTTGGATAGAGAGGAAACGCCACGACATCAAGTAAGCTCTATAGAAGTCAGGAGATAGAAAAAGTAAAAAAAAAAACAAAAGAACAAAAAATTACTTAAAAAAAGTAGAAAGAACAGCTCAGACTACTTTGAGGACTTTAATAATTTTTCCTCCCGTGTGTGCATCAATCAATAATTTTGTTTTCAACGCTACGTGCTTGGCTATAGTTTGACTTTTGAGTTTCATATTATTTTCATTGTCCATAGGTAAAGATACTGGCGATTGACGATGGCATTCCGCCAAAAACTGCCACGGCTACCCTGACCGTAATTGTCGATGATATTAACGACAACGCGCCTACCTTTCTCAAAGATTACAGGCCTATATTACCTGAATATGCTCAGCCAAGAAAAGTAGCCGAAATTTTGGCAACGGATGACGATGACAGATCAAAAACCAACGGTCCGCCATTTACATTTAGAATGGATCCTAATGCGGATGACGTGATAAAAGCGAGTTTCAAAGTGGAGAGCGACAATAGTGAGTGAAATGTATCTCCATTGATTAATTGCATGGTTATACATTATTTTCCATAATAATATATTATTCATTCAGAAAGTTGAGTCGTGTTTCTTGAACTTTCTTACTTAATATTTTGTCAGGAATAATATTCTGATTACCATCGTTACTCCTCGTTCTTCGACTTATTTGAATAATTCTCAAAACCAATATTACCTGCAATTACAGAGGGAGCTAATGGGGATGGTATGGCTATTGTCTCATCCTTGAGATCATTCGATAGAGAACAACAAAAGGAATATTTAATTCCAATTGTCATTAAGGATTCTGGAACACCTTTAATGTCCGGTACTAGTACACTGACTGTCGTAATTGGTGATGTAAATGATAATAAGATGCAACCAGGCTCTAAGGATATATTTGTATATAATTATGCGGTAAATATCCACAAATTTATAGTTTACACTTTAACGTAAAAAGTGTGAAATTCTACTAAAAAACAATTATTCATTATTTTAGGGCCAATCGCCCGATACCGAAATCGGTCGAGTTTATGTTTACGATCTTGACGATTGGGACTTGCCGGATAAGAAATTTTACTGGGAAGGTTTGGAACACGCACAATTTAAATTGGATGAAGATTCCGGTATGATTTCTATGAAATCCGGAACTCACGATGGCCGTTATCACTTGAGGTTCAAAGTTTATGATAGAAAACATACACAGACAGACGTACCTGCCAACGTTACGGTTACCATAAAAAGTATTCCCCATGAAGCCGTCCTCAATTCCGGTTCCGTTCGAATATCCGGTATAACCGACGAGGATTTTATACGCGTATGGAATTATAGGGTGAGTTTACACATTCTTTAAAGTTCATTGCGCAAGATTATTTTAATAGAAAAAAATCTTGACTAATTAACAAGGTATAAATTGATCAATTTATTTCTCACATTCCAGTCACAGACTCTGTCGAAGAGCAAGGTGGAACTCTTTAGAGATAAGCTCGCAAAATTATTGAATATCGAACTCGAAAAAGTCGACGTCTTCAGCGTTCAATTACGTAGGAAGCATCCGCCATTGACGGATGTAAGATTTGCCGCGCATGGTTCCCCGTATTATAAACCGGTTAGACTCAATGGAATTGTTCTGATGCATCGCGAAGAGGTTAGTAAATTACAATAATGAAGATAAAATATTATTGACGCGAGACAATCGATTAACCATTAAACAAAATTACAGATTGAGAAGGACGTTGGAATAAATATCACTATGGTTGGGATAGATGAGTGCTTTTACGAAAACGAAATGTGCGAGGGCAGTTGTACGAATACTTTGGACATTAGTAATTTGCCTTATATGGTAAACGCTAATAAGACAGCTCTTGTGGGCGTCCGGGTGGACGTCATCGCCGAGTGTACTTGCGGTGCGCGTAATTTCAGTAAGGGTGAATCCTGTAGAAGCAGTCCTTGCTACAATGGTGGTCGTTGCGTCGAAGGTCGTTTTGGCTTATCGTAAGTGACTAATCGATAATAATACACACATTGATATACAACAGTAATTTAGTACAATTTTTAATACTGTCGTTTACAGCTGTCAATGTCCATCCGGTTATAACGGTCCGCGCTGTCAGCAGACAGCTAGGAGTTTCCGTGGAAATGGATGGGCTTGGTATCCAGCATTAGAAATGTGTGACAATAGCCATTTGAGTTTTGAATTTATAACACGAAAATCTGACGGATTGTTACTTTATAATGGACCTATAGTACCGCCGGAATTTGACGAAATTATGGTTTCCGGTGAGTGGGATTTAGTAACAGCATAACAAATAAATCTCTTTGTTGACTATTCTTCTAAGTGCCGTATGATATTGTATTTTTTTTTCTTCTAGATTTTATATCAGTGGAATTAGAGCGTGGACATCCTAGGCTACTTATAGATTTTGGTTCCGGTACCTTGGAGCTGAAGGTAACAACAAAGGCGACCCTGGACGACGGCGAATGGCATAGACTGGATATTTTCTGGGATACCGAGGTGGGCATTATTGTTTGAAAACTTATAATTAGTTATTAAGTCATCCTGAATTCCTATAATTGGAATTTTCGAACTTTACCTTTCAGAACGTCAAACTGGTAGTGGATTATTGCAAGTCAGCTGTGATCTCAGAGCTTGAAGATGGTTCTCCACCAAAGTTTAACGACTCAAGTTGTCAGGCACAAGGAATCGTTCCACCATTTAATGAATACCTGAACGTTAATGCTCCATTGCAAATCGGTGGTCTTTACGTTGAACAATTTGATCCAGCTCATTATAAATGGAAGCATATGCCAGTGGGAAAGGGTTTTGATGGCTGCATCAAAAATCTCTTCCACAACAGTAAACTGTACGACCTGGCCCATCCAGGATTATCACGTAACAGCGTAGCAGGATGTCCACAGACTGAGGAGATATGTAACAACCAGGAGTCGACGTTCAGGTGCTGGGAACACGGAACCTGTGTAGGCAGTTTTGCTGAAGCTAGATGTCAGTGCAATCCAGGATGGACTGGAGCTGGTTGCATGACACCGACTATACCCACGACCTTTAAACCCCAAAGTTATGTAAAGTACGCTTTGTCCTTTGAACCTGATAAATACTCGACTCAGGTTCAATTGAGATTCAGAACTAGAGAGGTTCATGGAGAGTTGTTCCGGGTCAGCGACCAACACAATAGGGAATACGCCATCTTGGAGGTAGGATCTTGTTAAATTAATTGTTAACAAAATTAATTTTGGACAAATTTTCATTACGGACTTTTTATGTTTAGATTAAAGATAGCAGGCTACATTTCAGATATAATCTGAATAGTTTGAGAACTGAAGAACGAGATATCTGGCTAACAGCGATAGCTGTAGATGATGGCCAATGGCACACTGTTCGGGTATCTAGATATGGTTCAGCAGCGACCTTGGAACTTGACGGAGGAGAAGGTAGAAGGTTCAACGAAACCTTCTCATTCGAGGGTCACCAGTGGCTCCTAGTTGACAAACAGGAAGGTGTCTATGCAGGTGGTAAAGCTGAGTACACAGGTGTGCGAACGTTTGAAGTCTATGCGGATTATCAGAAAGGTTGTTTAGATGACATTAGATTAGAAGGAAAACACCTTCCGCTGCCACCGGCTATGAATGGGACCCAATGGGGCCAGGCCACTATGGCTAGAAACTTGGATAGGAATTGTCCATCCAATAAACCCTGTGCTAATGTTATATGTCCTGAACCATTTGAATGCATTGATCTTTGGAATGAATATGATTGCACGTGAGTATCTCACGTTGACTTTTGAAAATGTATTATTTTTTAAATGCTATAACTGGACCTTTTTTACACAGTTGTGGCGAGGGTAGGATACCATCACCGGACAATAAAGGATGCATGGATAAAAATGAATGTATCGATTATCCATGTCTCAACGGTGGACGCTGTATTAATCAAGATCCACGGTTCCGGTACAGATGCATCTGTCCAGATGGTTTCTGGGGTGAAAATTGTGAACTAGTTCAAGAAGGTCAAACGCTAAAACTTAGTATGGGAGCCTTGGCTGCCATTTTAGTGTGTCTCCTAATAATTCTTGGTACGTGCTTTATATAATACATATTGTTACGTTCAAAATGACACCACAAACTCCGTAATACAACAACTATCGTATTTATCGATGAGGACAGTTCTCTTGAAAGTGAACGTGCAACGTAAAATATTTGGTATCGAATATAACGAAGGTACCGGTATTACGATCGCTAAGTAATATTTGTTAAGGGGAAATAAGAGAAAAGTAATATCTTTTCTTTGGATAGCATTTCGAATAATTGCATCTTGAAATAATCGTTTCACGTGTCCGGTAAATGACCTTGCATAGTGTCATTATAAATCAGCTATGTTACTTAATGTATTTTCTTGATTTCTGTTAATTTGGTCCAAATATATGGGACAATTGTTATGTTTTCTGTTATCAAATCTTGCAGGTTCTCAATTTAATTTTCTTGACTACCTAAGCGTTCTATATCCTTCTACCATCCCATCTGTGCTAGTCGGCTGCACAATCTTTGTCCCTTCTCTGGGCATCTTTGCAGATTTCGTCTTGTGTTGCAAGGATGCTACGATTCGACGAAGTACTTGGAATAAATTTTTTTTCATCACCCTATATAGTATGTCGTTGAGCACTTTTTTATGTTTCGTCAAAAGGTTAACATTAGGATTTTTCGATAGTGCTAGTCTTGGTATTCGTGGTCTACAACAGAAGAAGAGAGTCCCATATAAAGTATCCAGGTCCAGACGACGACGTCCGAGAAAATATCATCAACTATGATGACGAAGGTGGCGGAGAGGACGATATGACGGCTTTCGACATCACGCCATTACAAATTCCAATTGGTGGTCCGATACCGGAAATGGTTGGAAAATTGCCACCGTGTAAAATTGCCTGTAAGTGTCGGTAACGAAAGTAATGAAATAAAACTGAAACAACAAATTGAACTGCGAAAATATTTAGATCCACTAGGACCGGAGCCCAATGTGGGCATGTTCATAGAAGATCACAAGAAAAGGGCAGACAGTGATCCAAACGCACCGCCCTTCGACGATCTACGAAATTACGCGTATGAGGGTGGCGGAAGTACTGCAGGTTCCTTGTCGTCCTTAGCTTCCGGTAAGTAAAAAAAAATAAAGCACCTGGAATTGAACCGACGACTCATTTGACTCCACAATCTTTCCTCAGGCACAGACGACGAGCAGCACGAGTACGAGTACTTAGGTACCTGGGGACCGCGATTCGACAAGCTGGCCGACATGTACGGTCCCGCGGAGGAAAGCGAGGGAGAGGAATAAAGAGTGCTAAGAGGAAGATCTTTAAAGAGAAAGAAAAATAAGAAAAACGAATATCCGCGAGAACAGAGCAGTGCCCCTCCCCCCCGTGTCAGTGTCGGCAAGTGCGGTGTTCACGTCGCTCTCGCGTCCTCACGTATCTTGTCAATCGTTTAAGAGAGAAAGAAAGATAGAGAAAAAGAAAACATAAAGATACATAAATGACGAAAGCACGAAGAAAGAGAATAAAAAATAAGCAAGCTAGTACGAAATGATAGAATGATATTATGTAGAAACGACGGAGAGCTGACTGGGTGACACTTACGTGTCGCGCAGTGTCCTGTTGACAGGTGTCGAAGTGACGCGTTGCCCACAAAGATGGCAGCACATGCACCACCACATTACGAACCCCACGCAATAATTTTAAACTCTCTTACCTATTGCAATTGGAATAAGAAGACCGTGCGATAGCGCGTTCAAACACGTTATACTTAGTCATCCCCTCACCCAACCCCATCCCATGTGTGTACGTGAACGTGGAACTCTTTTGTATGGAATCTCGTTTATTTATTTATATATATATTATATATATATAAATATCAGCATTTAGACGTCACATCGTGACGTCGCTCTCTCGTAGCGAAAGCCCATGAGAGTTCGATTAAGTACCCTCTCCCCTCGCCATATTAGAAATATTTATTGCGACCGTCCTTGACGGTAATTATTGTGAATTAATTAATGAGTTATTATTATTTATATTATTACGAATATAATATATATATAAATATATATATATATGAATTTATATAGGAGCCGCATGGAAAGACGGGTAATTAGCCTGTGCCATGGTGTACTTCAGAAAGTCTGACAGAGAACGAGTGCGAGAGCAAATGAGAGAGTGAGAGTATAACAGAGAGAGAAAGAAAGTCCTTCGTCGCATACATGTGTATAATTGTAACGCATTAATTGCAAGGTGAAAGAGAAAAGAAGAAAATGTGAGACGAGGATAACGGAAAAGGAATGATACACTAGCGATAACGGACATTACGAACCACGATGTTACGTATTAAGGAGCCATCGTTGTTTCTCTATTTATTTTCTACGTGGGGCAATGGAATCGAAAGCGACGTGGTTGAGGGTTATTTATTAACACAGAGTCCTCGTCGCGACGTATATAACATTACGTCGAGACGCACTCCACTCGAATCGACTGATTTGTAAAATTCTCAAACGGAATAATTAAAATAGTCAATTTACCGGTTAGGGGTCCCAGCGACGATTATCCGTAATGAAAAAGCGCATACACGTGTAAGTACGTTACCTTATACAGCGACGTTATTGTATAATTGTCCTATCGTTATATTAATATATACGTATTAGACGACCGCGTATCGTTTACCGCGATTTGTGATATTAAGTTTCGCCCTCGTATATATATATTTTTTTTAATTTTATTCTTTTACTCATCCTTTTTTTTTTCTTTCTTATTAGTCCCCTTTCCCTTCCCTCTCTCATTCTTCAGTCCCTTTTCCCACACATTTTTCACTTAGACTTCTCTTCCGACCATTGAGTCATTTGTCGTTCCTATCCCCTCTCCGTATCCTAAACCTCCTCGTCCTACTTCCAATGATCCTAATGACGTAGTATTTAGGCAGCGACAGTATTCCACAGACTGGCATTAGCAGGCAATGACTTATCGTTAATATTATTGTTTACGTCGTGTGTACAGTGGCAAGAGGATTTAATCAGGGCTCATTCTCGTCTCTGTACATTTCTGTAAGAGATCATCGAATTAATGACACGCACGAAGCATTTCTTCGCGAATGGACTCTTCGAACTTGTCTGCGCATGCGCACTTGCTCATTACGTTCATTGACACGCTCAGGCGTTCTGGTGATGTATATAAAAAAAAAAAAAAAAAAAAACAGAAAAATTCATTACGACGATTTCCATACTCATGACTGTAACTGTGTACACTTTTTTTCTCTTAAATGCCCAATCTGATTTTCGTTTTATTCGTGAGATATATCGAATTAAATATTATAATAAAATTTACGTAAAAATTCTTGTACGCGTAAGGCTTCATGGTTCGAGGTTCATTGATCGACAAGATTGTTGTCACTTTTTTTACACTGCCTGTCGAACGACTGTCCGAATAGTCCATTCAGTATTGAAAATGACTTTTAATATCTGATAAGTGTAAAGCCAATTGTTTTACCGTAGCAACGATCGAAAATTACTGTAATATATTATACATATACATACTGCCACTGAACACATTTCATTAGTACAATTACTATATGATAATCTACCGTATAATCGACTTACGTATTAATTAATTAATTGATATTATTAAACGATTAATTATATTATTACCAATATTATCTATACCATTTGTACTTTACATTTCAGTTCGGACAAAAGAAAAAATAAATGCCTTCTTTTTAATAAAAAGGATTAAATAAAAGGATCTGTAGCTACCTAGCTGATAATGTATTACGGCTCTTCTTTCATTTACGAATCTTCGTCGCGACTTCGGCTTCTGCTCTGACCGTTTCTACGACCTCTGCGATTACGTTTTACTTGGCCGATTTTTGGCAACTCGCCTATCATTTTCTGCAACAGTCTGTTTCGCGTGTGTTGGACGAACGCCACGGGGCCACAGTCCCTGCGAATAATGTTTTATTAACTCTCGTACGGTTTTATGTGTATGGTTATACGAGTGAAAGAAATTTCTCTCTTTTTTTTCTTCTTTTCTTACGTCCAAATCCCAAAATCCACGGATCTCGTGACGTGCAACGATAGAAGAAAGAATGACAGCGATACCGCAAAATTGAGAACTGCCATTATATTTTTATTTGTCGTTATCCAATCGCCAATATCTGCGTATCCCATACCAGTTAATATCTAATAAACGGTAACAATGGTTAGAACGATAAAGGCATTGCTATTAAATGTTTGTTATTTACTTGACACAGGGTTTTTGGTATGGTGGTAAGCAGTAGATTATCTATGGAAGCCCATATGCAAGCTATGGCAAATTCCAAGATGAACGAACACGCCAGGAACTGTAAATGTAATGTTTTTTTTTTTTCAAACGCGATTACACGGATTGTAGTACTAGTGTCATCGTTTTTTTTATTGAACTTAACCTCGTATAAACAAAGTAAAGATGGCTTGAGCTTACGAAATGACGTTGGGAATAATGTCGATCTAAGAATTATTATGTAGACACCAAAGGCGAAGAGAAAAACTGCTATTGGAGGACCGGTGAGTATCGATTCTCCGTTTTCATCTTCAATTGAATTAGCAAAGCACGTATGAAAAATAGATATTCCGACAGTGTTGAATAGTAATGCCCAAATCGTGCATAGAAGCTTGGCCATTTTAGACTGTCAAAGAAAAAAAAAAAAAACTGAAAAATTGCCTATCGCTCAGAACTAATCGATACTTTACGAAAAAAGGCTTTTCTCTAGAAAGAAATGAAACTTTCCGATGGTAAGTACCTGAAATTTTGTAATTAAGGGGAAAAAAATTAATTAAACAAACTGTACTTTATTAATTAACGGACGTATGGTGACATTCTGAGACAAGGGGACAGAATTTTGAATAACTCTTTTTTTTTTCTCTTTTTCACGTTAAATCAGATACTTTTGCATTTTCCTCTTCAGCAGCTCTCGTAGAAATATCGATCGGTGACTACAGGATTTTCAAAAGTGATTCTCCTATCGTTGCCAGGTACTGTCATGTTCCTGGACAAATAAGGATCCTGAAGTCCTTCCTGTACCATCCTATAGGTCTGCTGAAAGATCCTGGATCCTGTATCTCCTACTTCGTCAAACTGTCCAGGACTGCTTCTAACGCTTCGGTCGCGTCTAACATCCAGACAAAGGCGAGTAGAGCAGCGCAACAAGAGACGTGGGTCGCCGCCATTTCCTTATCCATGTAATACGCCCAACTAGCCACGAAGGAATATCGTCCAAGACCCATAGTAGAATTAACCCAGAATAACTAAAGAAAAAAAGATATCAAGAGTAAAATTCTAAAACAAAAAAATATTCTGACCAAGAAAAAAATCAACAATAAACGTTCAACATATTAAAATTTCTATAAATTATTTATACACGTTACCCATTTACTCGATTCTCGTGTAAGACAATATATTGCATGTAACAGGGGAATCCATACTGCTCTCGTGGCAAGATTTGTTATCAGTGCTGATACGAGCATCTGTATTAAAAATTATATTTATTTGTATGAAGAAACAAAAAAAAAACAAATAATAAAAACATAATTAACATTAAAACTTAACCTATATTTCGAATACCTCATAAATGTATACAAGTTGCACAGGGGGTTCCTTGAGAGAACGTGGCCACAATTTGTACTCAGCCAAAAGGCACAAAACTGACAATATAAATAAGGTTGATGCATAAGTGGGTTCAAAGGGCGTAAGCTCGCTTTCACTGCACAGACCGATAACACATATTTGCCTGAGATGCGTATACATTCCTGAGAAAACGATAGCCACCCAATGCGGATTAATAAATTCCAAGTAATCTTGTAAAACCTCCATATTCGAAATTTTTTAATTAACCAGCTAATTTGTCATTTGTGATAATTAGTTATTAATTCGCAAAAATCGCAACGGGTCGCGGAACCGGAAAACCGTAATAATTATCCATGGCCTGCTTAGATTTTGTTTTGCTAAGTCGCTCCTCTAGATATTTTCAACAATTTCTGGAATCCTGCGAGTCCTGTAAACACCTATTTTCACTACCCCGAGCTTCTCTCAAGTGGCCTAATGGAATTTCCTTGTTCCCCTATAACATCCACCACCATAATATATATATATATATATATATATATATATATATATATTCCCTTTAACGAGAAGCTGACAATGCTTGGTAAATTTATTTTCACTCTGTTTCACAAGCACTTGTGAATTGCAACCTTTAGGAATTTTCAACTGTGATTTTTGGTGTTTTATCAAAGAAAAAAAAAAGAAAGAATGATGGTGCCCTAGAAATTAATGCAACGACTGCTACTACTTTTCTGATAGTTCATGGGTTGAGAGTGCTCTCTTGAAATTTCATGGTTAAAAGTAGTAGAGCGTAACCATGATAGTGGGTTGTGGCTTTTCCATGGTTATCTTGAACCTTTATCCATAATGCATTACATTTGCGGATGGGATCCTGGAAGAATAATGGCTAAAGATATATATATATATATATGGTGGAAAGAGGGATGCCTATGGGGTCCATAAAACTGTTTCTTCATTTATACGACTTAGAAGGATGATACTTTGACCTTTTGATTAAAGTTAAAATTGCTTGTCACGTTAAAGGGAATGATTTCCCTTTGTCAAAGCGACAATAGGGACCCTGCAGCATCCCTGCAGGACCCACTGGATCATATGCTGGCTCCATAGAAGAGACAGGAGTCGACGATCCGTGAATCTCCAGGAAATTGTACCCAGCTTCCCTTTTGGCTTGCTAACGACAAGTTTATTAGCCGGAACCGTTCTGCGCAAGGATTAAAGATCCTTTGATCAGAACAATTAAATATAGTTATAAATAAATTATAATCTTGATAAACCCCCAAAATATAAGTAAATTTGTCAATTTTAATCCTACGTTAATGCATTTCTTTAAGCTATTTCTCTTTTGTTCGGTTCCTTAACAAAAAATCTTATAATCTTACAAGCTTTGCGAAAAGATCTCTAGAACAAACAAGTGGTCCAATCTAGATGGCATACTTTCGAAGTTCAGAATTTCACGGTACGGGGTGCTTACGGTATCCATGGTAACGGCACAGAGCTACGTTTTACCCGGAGTCAAAAGAAGAAAAAAAAGAAGAGGAAGAAAAAAGTGCTCTCGGGAAAAATCTGTAGAAATAAAATAAAAGAATTCATCTCGACCTCCTTTCTCCTTCTAAGAAA
Source organism: Hartigia nigra (assembly GCA_031001745.1). NCBI lineage: Eukaryota > Metazoa > Arthropoda > Insecta > Hymenoptera > Cephidae > Hartigia > Hartigia nigra. The sequence goes on along the minus strand of JARPRG010000624.1, from coordinate 12,358 downwards.
GATAGGGACTTAAAGAGTCTTATCTTAAATTATCCCAATCGAAATCTTCTTATCAGGATTGACTCTTTAAAACTTAATCATTCGTTATCTTATAATAAATATCAGTATGATTCTCTCTAATTATTTCAAGTTACTGTATTCTCTTAACAATTTTATTTTCCCTTTATTTTCATACGTAATTCGAACTGGTCGCACTTCTTTACCTCTATACCCACACAGCATCCTGTACTACATAGATAATACAGTAACATATGATATTACGAAGAATCGAAAGGCGTCGCTACTTTCCTTCTCTTGGAATCGTAAGTGACGTATACAATGACGTAGCCAATACGGGAATCCCTGACGGGTTTTCCTCGAGCGACTTGTTGCTCATTCACAGGAAGAGTCTTGTGCTGTACGAATTGAAAACTTGGCTTTAATTCTCCTCAGTATTTATATACTTGATTCGCGTGACAGATTCTAGCAGCCATTCACAATTTCAAGGTCCTTGTCATCTCATTAAGTATCTCGGTCAGAATTCCTTTAGGATCTCACAGCAAGTTTTTTCTGTATTATTATTATTACGACTTAAAATCCTTTTCATTATTCTAGCTCATGGACCGATATGAATTTTGAGGTTATGCTTTTTTTATATTTGTCAATCGACGTTTGATATTCGTTTTAATGATGAAAAATCATTTTTATTTTTTATTATTTAACCTATATCGTATTCGGAAGTGTATTAAAACTGCTCCTATTCCACTTTGGATAATCTTGTTAAACATCCTGAATGCTCTTTGATTTCAAGCTTCGATCGTTTCTCGGCTTTTCAAGACGCTACGGCTACAGGACGTCTTTATTAACTCGATTAGTCGCAACTGTGAATCCGCCTTAAGGCGTATAACGCAATTTTATGAGACGAAGGCAAGAAGCACAAACTCTCTGGGACTTCGTTAACCCGAGAACAGGCGCGCTTTTTTTGTTACTCGAACAGGCGCGCGATGTATCTGTGACATCCCATTTAAAAATTGTTATCATTAATAAACTGTGCAAAAACCTGGGTAATTATTGTTCTTTAACATCGTGTGAGGTCCACTAAAAAAAAAACTGCATTTTCATCATGTTCTTTCGTCTGTATATGATGGTTCGACGCTTCCTAAAGGATTTTGGTAAAAAAGAAAATTTGAAAATTATATGCTTGAGTTCTTGCATCTCCCAAAATTAGTTCAAAGAGCCAAACTGACTTTTGATAACCTCGAGAAAGCAGTAACAGAACAAGTATAAAAAATGCAAAGTTTGATATATTCTCTTATAATTTTTGTTATTCCAGTTATTAATTTAGTGATATTCACTGAGTTTTTTATAACTTGTATTTATATTTTACAAAACTTTGCATATTCCATAATTATTTATATATTATTTCTAATTATTTATAACGTATATCGCTGCTGTTATTGGGAGGAGTGTTGTTGACAACCCAATTACTATTGTTACGTTCGTGTGACGCCTGAGACCATCCTAGATATTATTTAGTACTTAAATTATGTTGTAGAGCATTTAATTTAACGGCATACGAAACCACGTTAGCCAAGTCGGTACAAAAAATTTCCTGATTTGCGAGCTTAGATCTTTAGACGTTAAAGTGTCAGGGACACCTTACGCGCCCGTTCTAGGATTAAAAGTACAAAGTTCTGTTGCTGACGAAGCTTATAATATTTTTTGCAAAAAAGAAAAACTGCCGTCGAAAAGTTTCCAGAACACTGCCTGAACTGAACCAGGCTTCTTCTTGTGACTGTCTCTCTTTAGTCTCTTTAGCAGAATGTGACCAAGTGCATGGGATACCTCCACAGAATCGAGGGTATATTTGAGCAGAAAGGATACCACTCCATTCTAAGTAGGCACGCTACACCCTCTGGAAAATGCTTAATCGGTCGTGGGTTTGTTATGCAGCAAGATAATGACCCCAAATATACTTATAAATTGTGTCAACTATCTGCAGCATAAATCCCATAGAACTCCTGTGGGATGAACTAGATCGCAGAGTGCGAGGGAGTTTGTCCCACCTCTCAGGAGCAGCTTTGACAAATTTTGGAAAAAGCATGGAGTGAAATACCAAATTCTGTGTGGGAAAAACTCGTGGAAAGAATGCCGCGATTGGTTAAAAATGTGCTGTCTGCCAAGGGGATTTTCTTCGATGAAAAGAAAATATGAGTTTTAGGCTAAAGATTTTATCTAAGTCATGAAATTTTTATTTCAAGTTTGTCACGTGTTATTGGATAAATAAAATTTTTTTTTAGTAATCAACATTATTTTTTTTAATTGACTCAATTTATTTCCTTGTCCGGAAACTTTTCGACGGCAGTGTAGATATCGGAGCAGTATATTGTAAAATAATGAATAGAATGAAATTGGTAATAAAAATTGTTTATTCATACGCCCCATATCGATCAACGACGTTATATTGATCAATTATAAATTTTAATATTCTTAAAAATTTTTTTTTATCAAAATTAGATAAATAATTGACACTCGAACGTTGAATTTTAATTTGAATTCAATTGATCGTAGGTATATTGATTTTATGTATCGGTGGATACCAAATCAATAATTTTGATTTGAACTTTATTGGTGCTTTAATAATATTAATAAACACGTCTTACTCTATAGAACAATCTGAATTGCTGAGTGTAGATGGGAAGTACGTTTAGACATGTGATATACATACGCAGGTTGGAACTGTGGGGAAGTATATAAGCGTCCATGGACTGCGGACTCGCGACACTTGCCCGCGAAACTTCGCAACGTTAGCATCGGGCATTTTACCTTGAGTATACATCATTGTGTATAGACTTGTGATCGTTCAATTATTTTCATAAAAAAGAATTACTGCGCATATACTATATCAGGAGACGAATTATATAAGGTTAGTGAACGATTCTTCTTAAGGTATAAATATAAAGATTTTTCACTTTTTCCTGAAAAAAAAAACAAACAAATTAAATACATAAGTCGAAATTTCTTCAAAAAAAACAAAACAATATTTAGAAATGTACGAAACATCGGTTTTATTTAAGACTTAAATTTCGAAGTATGGATAATTTTGTTATTCCTATGAAATAGTGAAAGTCACAAGCCTTTAATTGCGTAATCGATTCCTTGACAAGGAAAGGTCGGAGGATTATTGTAAAAACGAGAAGAATCTTTTATTTTCCATAAAAGCATAAAAAGCGCACAAATGCAAAACGTGTTAAGCATTGTAAAAATCCTGGCACTGTACCTATCGAGTGCATCCTTAAGAAAGGTTTGATTTTTTTTCTCTCATCGTGCCAAAGGCTTCTTATAAGTCTGATACTTGTCGTATATAAAAAAAAGGTCCAGAAAACATTACGATCGAGAGCGCAACATTAAGTAATCAGTATTGTGTAAAATTTCTGGTAAAAACAACAAGACCGAGCTCCCACGTGAAAGCAAAATACACCAGTAACGAGTAGAATAAATTTTTATTTTTCCAGAAACGTACAAGAAGCACCGAAAAATATTTCAAAATGAATGCGCCAGAGTTTCAATGAAGCCTAACACAATCATAAATGCGTCGATCGATCGATTAGTCATTAAAATAACACCACGATAAAAGATTCACCTTAATTCGGAACGATTTCACGGAAAGTCATATAAGCCGATCTCTCTGCAACGATTCCTGGAAATGTTGACTTCGTCCGCTTGGATGACGTCCTTTTTTTTTTCTATTTCCTTTCGTTTCGGGTATCTTCAACGGCAAGGAAACAGATCCAATTTCGTGCAATGCACTGTGACGTAGATTCAGTAGCGAGAATGAAACTTGCTCTGCGTAAATGAGTCATGGTCATTGCTCCAACGAGTAAGAGAACCGCTCTTACTTTTCTACTGAGGAAACTCCAAGTGTGTTAATCCCAGCAGAGCACGTGTACGCTCCCACTCGATGTGTATTAGAATTTCGCAAGGGATTTATAATATATGCATTAGAAATAACTCTTCATGGACATTTTCCCAGCAATTATTGGACAGTTGCGTATATATAAGTATATATAACATAGAAATATATATTATGATATTTAATTGAATTTTATCTTTGGTAAGTAATTGGAAAAAATTGTATACACAATTTTTTAAACACCAGGCTATATACGTATGTGATTATAAATAAGGATATTATTGCTATGAGTAATAATTTGATTGGTTCTACAATAGAGACAGTTATCCAATTGGTGCCAAACTTAACCGGACGTGATGAAAGAAAAATAATAATTAGAATTTCGTGAGCTCATTCAATTTTCAACTTTAATTCTTATTTATTTTGTTTGTTTCCATTAGAAGGTTCCCTTTCTCGTTTTCTCCTTGAACGGAGAAGGGTACGAGCTTCGTTCTCAAAGTCACTGTCACTTGAAATTGCGAAATTAGGTCGCGCCAATTTAGTAATATCGGTATTGTTTCTTTACTCCTAGATCGATAGGTATTAAAAAGAATAATGATATGACTGATATGACACGGTGTCCAATAATAATTGATTAAATTGTTTATAGAAAAAATAGAACGGAACAATGGATCCCAATGGGTTTAAGGAGTTCTCCAAAGAAATGGCGGAGTTCATAACGAATTATTTGGAGAATATCAGGGACAGGTAAAGTGATGTAATTATATAATAATCGTACATCCGGTTGCAAGAATTAATCTACCTATAGCTGGAATGAATTCGAGATCGAGGCTTTTGATTACAATATTGTTTATCGCATGGCATTTGTATATATATAGTAATAACGCCTTTGTAACTCGCGTTTGACGTGCGAGTGGGTGAAGGTAAAATCTGTCTGAGGAAAAGGAAACTGTCAGCCTTGATAGTTCTCGATAATTTTTCACAATCCGAAGTGGTGCAGGAAATGCGCGCTGACATTTGCGAATTCAATTTGAAAAATGACGCCAATCGTTAACAATGATTATTACGTAGGAGAGTCCTGCCCAATGTAGAGCCTGGTTATATGAAGCCACTGTTACCGGACGAAGCTCCACGGACACCGGAAAAGTGGCAGGATATTATGGGGGATTTGGAAAAAGTAATCATGCCAGGCGTAAGTACCAAGATGAAAATTAGATATAATTAAATGGCAATAGAAATTAATTAATATTTATTTTAATTAATTCAGGTTACTCACTGGCACAGTCCCAGATTCCATGCTTACTTCCCAACTGCTCAATCGTATCCTTCTATTGTTGCTGATATGCTGAGCGGAGCAATTGCATGCATTGGATTCACTTGGGTATTGATTAAAGCTTATTTACTTATTAAAAGATATGTATATATTAATTATTCACTTAATCGTCAAATCAAAAATCTTATCACAGATCGCAAGTCCAGCCTGCACGGAATTGGAGGTGATCATGTTGGATTGGCTAGGAAAAATGTTGGATCTTCCCAAAGAATTTTTGGCTTGTAACGGTGGCAAAGGGGGTGGAGTGATTCAGGTAATTGATTAATAATAATAATAATCTTGGAAACATTGACAATAATAAAACAAATAATAATAACAATATTTACCTCCAACAGGGAACAGCTAGCGAAGCTACACTGGTAGCATTGTTAGGTGCAAAATCAAGGAAGATCAAAGAGATCAAAGAGCAGTATCCAAGCTGGACCGATAATACTATAGTGGAAAAACTCGTTGCCTATGCTTCCTGTGAGTATCTTTGAATTTCCCTATACAGATTTTCTCCCATAAGACAAAGACGAGTTTTATGCTAAAATTCAAAGGGACAGAACGATAGAAGAATAGCAATAGATAAGCTTCAATTTTTGTTCTATGCTCAATTGATTGATTCGCCTCGATTTTATATTTCTCACGGGGCTCGTTCTATACAAGTCCTTGCAGCTATTATGTGCCAAAGCCAAAGTAGATACTGATGGAGTGAGTTATGTAGTTGCGCTCTATATCTATATATAACATACACCAAGCTGAGAGCACTTCATCAAGCAGCACTTTGTCACCATGGCGACGCGTAATAACCACTCCGGTTACTTGAATACCCCATACCATTTCTCCATTTTCATACACCTCTCTCTCTATACGTATATATATATAGTAGAGATAAAAATGTGGGACAATATTTTTACCATTCGGAAAAAAGTTCTGAATGTGCGATTTTCACTCGTGCCATGAAAATAAAGTATTTTCTCGTAATATTTTTCCCATTCAAAATGCGTACCGTAACCTTTGGTAGTTTCTCAAGTGTGAAATATCCTTTCAGGCCAGGCACACAGCTCCGTGGAACGTGCCGGACTTCTGGGCGGTATAAAATTTCATTTGTTGGACGTTGACGAGAAATTCAGAGTACGCGGTGAAACTTTGGCGGAGGCCATTCGCGAGGATAAGGAAAAGGGACTGATACCATTTTACGTGAGTTTGATAATCTTTTGTAATCACTGAGATTGATTATTTTTTAATTTTAATTAATTTGTTTTTTTTTTTCTAGGCTGTTGCCACTCTTGGTACTACCTGCTCATGCGCGTTCGATTGCTTGGACGAGATGGGAGCTATAGCCAATCGCGAAAAAGTTTGGCTTCATGTGGATGCAGCTTATGCAGGTATGTGTATTTTTTATTTTTAATTTACTTTCTTGTTATTTTTCAATAATATTCACGGTACCTCAATGTTTAACTAAATTATAGGCTCGGCTTTCATCTGTCCGGAATTTCGTTATTTAATGAAGGGTGTCGAGAAGGCCGATTCGTTCAATTTCAATCCGCACAAGTGGATGCTGGTGAATTTTGATTGTTCAGCCATGTGGCTCAAGGATCCTACATACGTGATCAATGCATTTAACGTGGATCCACTGTATCTGAAACACGACATGCAAGGCTCTGCACCTGACTACAGAGTAAGCTAGAATGAAAATATTTATTTCATTCAATTTTTTTTTTCTACTCTCCTCCATCTGTCCACGAGATCATTAATCACTATCATTTTTTTTTTTTTTTTTTCTAGCACTGGCAAATTCCACTGGGTCGCAGATTTCGCGCACTTAAACTCTGGTTCGTGCTGCGACTTTACGGCGTGGAGAATCTTCAAAGTCACATTAGAAAACACATAGCTCAAGCTCACGAATTCGAAGCTCTGGTACAGGCAGACTCACGATTTGAAATTGTAGCTGAAGTCATCATGGGTCTAGTCTGCTTCCGCCTGAAGGTGAGTGACAACGAAGGAAATTATTACAACGATAACAAGCAATTATTTTATCGAGATAAACAATATAAATATATATATATGTATGTTTGCAGGCATCCAACGACGTTAACGAGGCGCTTCTCAGGAAGATCAATGGCGCTGGATACATTCATCTCGTACCATCCAAGATAAACGATACTTACTTCTTACGAATGGCCGTTTGCTCTCGATTCAGCGAGAGTAGCGATATTCAAAATTCTTGGCGCGAAATCAAATTGCGTACCGACGAGGTTCTTGCGGAACAATCGATGTCCAAGTGATGGCGGGCTCAACTAGCACGTAGCTGTAAAGCACTGACACCCGTTACGTGCAATCAATCGTAGATCTTGAATAACAATCAGTAATTAATAATAAATGACTCCTCGCACCCTGCCGCCGCGGATGTAGTAAAAAAAAAATTAATGCATTAGCCAATGAATTAAGAGGAACCTAGCATACATGTTTATCGTTATAGTATATTCTTCTGTATATACGTATATATATATATATAAACCAAGTTATTTATTTGAATAAAGAATCGTGACGTCACGATCAATTTTAATCCTATATCGACCAATACCTAGAGCTGCATGCCGGGGACAATAATAAACTAGAATGTAGTAGTGCAATTGTATTAGGCAAAAATAACTAGAAAAAAAATTATAGTCTGTTTGCGATAGTATAGTACATATTTATGCGAATGTTATTATTAGTGCACTCATGTCTTATTTAATGGGACCAACGAGAGTTAGCTAGAATGTACGTGCCTGTTGATTGTGGCTAATTTAAACTGTACTGTATATATCATAGCTCGTTGGATTATTAAGATTACATGTATATCGTTTAGAGAATTAAATAAAGTTTATGTTGTTCGTGAATTAGTTGAATTGTTAATGAGTGATATACATATATATATATATATATATATATATATATATATATATATATATATTTTAACAATCTCCACAAAAAAATTAAAAACCAAAACTCGTAGTTTTCTTTCATTCACGCTTTATACGGACACGGTATAAAAAATACAAGCTTTTCAATTACGGACACAGGCTCGCGAGGGTACCTTTAATGTTATTCCATTTTTTCAAAATTTTCATGGCGTTTTGCACTGGGTATCCGATGGCAGCCTTGGCGGACCGCCGTAACGTTTTGTCATTTGAATGATCCTTTCCGCTTCCCGAATTCCGCTCAGTCGCGCACCGTGGACAGTGCTGTAATGTCCTGGTATCGTAGCTTCGCCAGCGAACAACAAAATAGGAGCAATCGGTTCGCAGGTTCCTAAAGATAAAAAAAATTAATGAACAAAAATTTGTCCAAAATACAATTAATCAATAATATTGTCCTTCGAGTAAAGGGAGAAAATATACCTGGTAAAGGACTAGCCAGATCGCATTGATGTCCTACTGTACTATCCATGGCCATGTAACTGTACGATCCGGCAAAATGTTGATCCATGCACCATTTGCTGCGTAATAAATTGACAGGATAAGGTAAGGTTGGGTCTCCAGTAAATTGTCGCAAAACTCGTGTTAACGATTCGACCACTTCTTCGTCCGAGCATAATTCCATGTCGGCTGCTTCGCGTCCACAAACACAGGCACAGAGGACGTGCTGTGAACTGGCAAGCTCTTCTATGCTCGAGACACCTAAAAAAATATGTACGTTAAGTCAATCGAGGTTGTAGGGTATTATAAAAGTATTCTGTACCTTTGACCCAGTCACATCTGTCTGATAATTCATCGGCCGACCATGCCAATCTTATTCCTCCTTCTCGCCAAACCCAAAAGGGCCTGGCGTATTCCAAAAAGATTTTATTCATGTAACCGTAACCCAGTTTACAAATGGCATCGACTTTCTCGGCTGGTAATGCAGGACAGAAGAGCTTGTCGTGCTGATGTTTTAGCACGCCCAAAGGTACCGTGACAATTACGTAGTCTGCTGGGAATTCTTCACCGTCGCAACACTTGACAACGGCACGTGGACAAGAATCGCTGTGTGGATATCAAAGGTGAAGTCTTTCTTTATGAGGATATATTTTTTGTGAAATTAGATAATAAGATTTTTCCTCTCACACCTTATGGCTCCCCAACGTATACAGCTGACAGGTTTGCAGTATCTTAAAGAACAGCTAGGTAAGTCCCTTAAAAGTGGTGCCAGTACACCTACGTATCCCAGAGGGACACGAACGTTACCACCCGGAATTTCTATGTAACTGCCAAACTGATCGGCCGAGACTAGTGACAGATCGTCGCCACAGCGACATCTAATACAATTCGTCATTCCGTACATGACGCGGGCGGCGTCATACCTGAAAAAAAAAAGAAATTAATCGATTTATTAAATACAATTAAAAGAAAAATAGTTTTATCGTTATAATAAGTACCTTTGTTCTTCCGGAAAATTATGCAGTTCCTGCTGTATCCTGACGCCCATAAAATTCAAGAGTGAACCGTGAGCTCGTCCGCATCCTAATGAGAATAGTGTCGCAGCTTGCTGTTCTATTTGTCGAAATGCGTGATAAGCCGTGATGCTGACGGGAAAATCGATTGCCCGGCCGTCACTCGTGCAAAAAAGGCCCCGACTTGGGTCGGGTCTGAAGAGTGGTAACTTAAGGAGGCCTTCTTGAGCAGCTAACGTAAAAACAGGATTGGCCATACAACCGCCCTCTATCCAGGTTGCACCCATTTCGGCGACTACGTCACCGAGCCAACAGGAATGAATGCGACCCCCTGGTCTAGGAGTATAAATCATGAGAAAATTGTAGAATAAAAATCAAACTTTTTTTTTAATTGAAATTATCAAACAAAAATACCTGTCCGTCGCTTCCAGTATTGTAAAATTTTGTAAACCACATTGAACCAGTCGATGCGCTGCTGATAAGCCTGCCATTCCGGCTCCTATTATCACTACGGTAGGTTCCGGTTTGCATGGATCCAACATACACGGATCCAATTGGCATGTTTCGAATTTCGCGACTTTCGAACATGATGGAACGTCCTTGCTACCCGCTTTTTTTTCCGACGAAAGTAATCTACAAATTTCATGTTTGACGTATTAGTATTTATTGTTTTTTAACATTTTTTTTTTATTATAACATTTTTTATTGTCTATTATTCGGCAATTAACTTCATTACTCAATGGCTGCTGTGCTGATACGAAAGTTATGACATATTGACCAAAGTCTTATCTCGTGTCAATGTTGCGTTGGTTGGGTCACACCTCAAAATATTTAAAACCTCTTACGTACCTTTTGAGTATGCCCTGGAGATTCCTGAGTGGAATCCTTTGGGTCCTCGTGAGGAGCATCTCATTGGGTGTTTAACGGCTGAACTAGTAAATTTGTCATGAAGGTGGTGTGCCTAATTTAAATCGACTTTAGATAATTAATCCGAAGTTCTTCTTGTTGGCGAACGTTGCTAAGAGAACGTGTCAAACAATGATGGCAGTCGAATTTTTTTAGACGAAATATCCTTTGCCTACTTAGTTTGATTATATCTACGTTAATGTCAGGACGAACTTCATTACTTATACATTGGTTCAAAAATAAATTTCAAAATTTTCATAATACCAAAAATGTAATTTTATGAGAAAACATGTGGAATACAGTTTATTAAAAAATGTTAATATTTTACAATTATTTGTAAGCTGGGAAATTGCATGTGGTTAGAAATTATTATTACTATTATTATTA
>JARPRG010000623.1:0-14557 GCA_031001745.1 Hartigia nigra | reverse complement strand
TGGAACGATACAGAGAAGATTAGCATGGCCCCTGCGCAAGGATGACACGCAAAATCGTGAAGCGTTCCACATTTTTTATTCGAAATTCGTCTTTGTCATTTAATTATGGAGTGGGTATATACTTGAATTTATAAAAACATTTTTATCGAAACGAATACTTTTTCAAAAATCTTAAGGTACGTCTTTCTTTTATGTCACGTCGCGCCATAAAAAATACCTTGAATTTCCCAGAAGAATTTCCAACCCATAATCAAATATAACAATAACCGAGTGGTCAACAATATCAAATCAAACTATTAATAATAATGATCGTTTATCTGCGTGCAAATCGTTATGGTGCCTTTTCACTTTCATACGAGTCAAAATAAGGCTGGCGATAATTTACGTTCCTGAAAAGGGTATAGCGTTACATTTTGAGTAACGTTGTACTTTGATGCTAGAAGCTGAAAAAAAGCTAAACTATTTTTCATAACGCTAGCGTCAAATCTAAATCACGTGACCGCTCTCTCCGCTCAGTTTTAGCGATCATACAATTTATACCTTAAATGATAAGAATATATGGGAACGAAGTTTGGTTCGAATGTTTTTGAATTTTACGAATAATTTTGTAGACGTTAAGCTTTTTTCTTAGCACACAAATTAATCGAGTTATTTATAACGTTTTAAGCCTTTCGGTGAATCATTCTTTTTTCTCATTCATATTCCGCACAGACATTTTTATGTCGCGTTAAAAACCGAATGCTAGTTCGTACATGCAAATTAATGCTGTCGTTATCGATTTTTACTTGTTTTATGCTTCGTCGAGTATGTGATTGTTGACTAACTGTAGTACAGCGATAGAGATTGGTGTGTCGATGTACATATGTGCAATTTTCAAACATAGTGTATGTATCGACGAAAAATAAAAGCAGTGCCCGCTCTTTAAATTTGTAATGCGTACATGAATATTTACATAAATCTACGTCCATCATGTTTTATGAATAAAATATTAAGGTTGCGTCAATGATACGTTTGTATATATTAAAAGATTTTCTCGGGATATTTCATAGAAATATTTAATCATTTTTATTCTCACAAACTCCCGGCTGATTATTATCCGATAAAGAAGATTTCTACGATAAGATCGTAGAAAAACGATTGAAAAAATGAGTCATCCTTAGGTTATACTTGATTTAATTTTTTAATAAAATCATTAGCCCACTAATGTTACATCGAGGAACAAGTATTTCTGAATATTTTAAGAGGTTAGACAATTATATTGAATAATTAGTTAATATTTTAAAGCAATCCAAATGTAGAATAAATCCATCAGTAAGTATATTAGTTCCTCGATTAAACGGGAGAGTTCGGGATTTAACTTTTTCGGAATTAAACTTTCCTTTATTATTCCGACTAGTGTAATTCCAATATAATACACAGAAACTCTCGCCATAAGAATTGCATGGATAAGTGCAGCTCTCGTTGAACTGAATTAAACGTACTTTATTATTTCGACTAGTATAATTTCAATGTAATACACAGAAACTCTCGTCCGGTCGCGCGATACTCGTAGCGCATGGGGAGGCGCACGGTCAATCCTGCTCCCCGAATAACCCGACCCTAGTTAATTGGGGTTCTACTATAAATGCCTTAAGAAACGCCTCCAGTGAATGACATGTTAAAATTACTATATATAAATATAATTTACGTGAACGCCTCCATTTACAAGGGTTTGTTCATTCACTGATGGAATCACCCTAATATCTCAAACCTGACGTGACGTTGATCATTACCACTTGTGCTACACTTGTGCGTTCACAGTTTCCAATAATTTATCTGTCACGTGAGAGCTGTGCAATCTAAATAAAGACAGTAGATTTAGCAGGACTGCTGGTAAAGTTTTTATTTTTTTGTTGTTGAAAATTATACGATTATATAAATTACTATGGGTACACCTGTTCGTAAAATCATTATCGATCGATTTATCATAATGATACTTGATCCCCTTATTTTACTTATAGCAAGCTTCTCCATTATGAATACAAACACGATAAAGCTAAAAAAAAAATGTAAGTTCGGCAATTATTAAATCACGAATAATAAAAATTAAAAAAAATGACGTTTTATTACGTTTTGAGAGATATTAGCGATAGAAATTTGAATCTTTTTTTTTTTTTCAGTAGAAATAAAATCCACTGTATAATTCAGCAACAATTCTTGATGTTCAGAATGGTAATACTACATTTGTATACTTCAACTGGGAACCTTGTATATAAGTATAAAATATAAATATAAAAAGGAACGGAGGACTCACTTTCTCAAGGAAGAATTTATGGGGTTTCGCGAATCCATTCATAAAAATGACCTGTCCTAGGAGAAACTTGTATTTCATATACAAGGGGGGCTGTCCAGGCTCTAGCTAGGCTGCTACTGACCCAGTGAAAACGTAGATAGACTCTGGACTTACAGAAGACAAATTTCTACTAGGCTGGATTTCTCATTGGAAAAACAATAGATCAAATATTGAAACACAATGTTCATATCTATGTAGGTCTTCGTTAAAGTTACTTGTTCATCTCGGATACGTAAAATATCTTGGTACGAATTTAAAATTTGGCATTTCTAATTCAGCTTGAGAATTGAACTAAGAAAAATCATGACGGTATCTCCCTCTATAGGCAGTTGCCTATTTTTTATATTTTTTTTAGTGTAAAGAAATTTTGCAGTCACTGTAACAGTGATTCCTTGAAAATTAAAGTATAAATATGAAAAAAGTTTTTCCCTTGAAATCGATACGTCGGAGTGGAACTCTTTGAAAATTCTTGTATATATAAAAATGCAAAATTTTGAATTTTAAAAAATTAGAAAATTTCTTATCCTTGCTGAATGAATGGTCGATAAACCTCGGAGGAAACATATCTGTCGCGTTCGTGTTATTTAGGATTTTCAAAATAAAAAATTGAAGATGGCCGTTCAAGACTTGCCATTCCTTTTTCCATTCTGCATTAAATATTCCAATGAATATTCGTTTATTCCCTTCTGCATATTGTTTGTTCCCTGGTATCTGCAGAAAGTTCAGAATTTATCCTGATACTCTGTAGATCCTTTATGGTATCGGACAAATTTTTCTCTAACTCGTACAATTCTTAACATTTTGAAAATCAATATTTCATCAAAAGATATCAGATCCGCGAACTAAAAGCATTTCTTGGGATTTAGGCTTTCGAAATTCAAAGAATACTTTTTGATACTTTGAAAGCTTTACACTGTATATGCATATCGAGTAAGAGCATAAAAGCTTGATGGATTTACATATATCTGTTTACATACGTATTTGTGTATTCGATAAGCTTCGAAAGAGTAAGCTTACATATATATGTGTGTTGAAACGACTTATTTTATTTGACCTGGAATACAGAGATAGTACGCGAAAAAAAAAAGATATCTTGTAATTTCGAAATTTATATTAGATTACCGTTCCTCAATACAAAAATTTAAAAAGCTAAAAATTACGCGTCACAGATTATGGCTCAGATTAGTAATTAAGTCAATAAATAAAGAATTAATAATAAAATTGTGGTCTGACCGGGTTCGAAAGAAATAGTGAGGAAATCAAAGTCCGTAATCGAAATAGTGATTTTGTATTATATTATTACGCAACTATACTGTTCTAATCATTCTAATTATACTCCACGACGTGAAAATTGAATAAAACATTCGGTTTCGTTAATAAATATTTCAATTACATTGACCCTTTGGTAACAATCGAATAATTCGTACAGAAAATGAATCGGCGGATGACAAATAAAATTGGCAATACAGAAATGTAACTGCTGAAATAAAATATAAATTTAGTAAATCGAGCTCGCCGCGTCCATGGAATTAAAAGTTATTTGAGGTGGTGAGACGGTTTGCTAAAATGACGTCTTGCTGCTGAAATAAATAAATTAATTTATAAAGATAATAACTTGACATCTAAGGCAGTCCTAATAAAGATTTCGTAAAATGCATTTATGCAGCCATATTAAAAGACGGCCGAAGGAGAAACTGACGCAATGCAACAATAATCAATGAAATAAATAACAAAACTTGCTACGAATCTCTCTTTAGTTTTTAAACTTTTCGCTCTTCTCTCTACTAACTCTTGTATTTAACTCGATTCATTATTGATAAAGATACCAATTGGACGGCATAATTCTCACTATTGATTGATTTTGATGATTTTTTTATATCATGAAATTTACAAATATTTTAATCTATTTTTTTGTATTGCTCTTTGACCTTTCCTTTTCTTCGATATACAAGCTTTATCATACTCCTATAGTCTCTGTATTAAATTATGGTTAGATATAGAAGATTGTGTATCGGATTAGAGTAGGTTCAGATAAGTTAGATTTATCCCATTGTCTCAAGGATTCCTTAATCTTTGTCTTTTTATTTGCCCATTCGTAAGACTTCAAGGTAAAATCGATTTTTGTATAAAGGAGGAAGTCGAGTATATGCAGGAACAAGGACGTTCGTGTCCTGGAGTCCTTAGAACAGACAGTTACGATTCTACTATTTCTTAGCCCCATTAGATGGTTTAAGATTTTCCTGTGACGAAGGCAGCACCTGTGACGTAACCCGGTAGAAAAATTTCCCATTGCGATGCATCGATGCATTTACATTGACTTACAACACATGGCCATTGGCTACAAACTGGGAAGTTTTTGCTCATGGAAAATAAGAACCAAAATAGATTCTCTAGACTCGAAACTTAACAATTTTTTAGTTATTGTATAAATCGATAATGAAATATGCATAGATGTAGGTCTATAAAAGAATATAAATATTATATTACGTAATATAACGAAACTCGATATATACAGTAGCATAGAATTATACGGATTTTCGATTAGGTCTGAAGAGGAAAAATTGCACGAGGAGCCATATTGATCGCGTGATCGTACGATATTTAAATCTTCTTTTTTTTTTTACAGTGACGATCGACGAATCGATCTATTATGTTCAAACGAAAATAAAAGAATCCTTTTTATCGTGCGTGGAAAAGTGAAAGAATATATATAAAACTGAACCACGTGTGAACGACAAGCTCGGATATAAACACGTGGGATGCATCGTAAAGTCTAGGAGCAACGAAACCAAAGACACACGAAAAAAAGATCTTCATATTAAAACTTTCAAACAGCCTTCGGACGAAGATTGAATTTCTGTAATATTGAAAAAGCGATATACAGCCCATACTTTGCTACTATTTTACCTGAATCACGAAAAAAAAAAGAAGGGGGCCACAAATAATGTAGACAAAAATTAGTCAATAGGCCAGTTAAATATTTTGTAAACTTTATAAAAATCCAAATTTATTTCCGAGTAAATATTTACCTAAATGCACAATTTTCGATCGTGCACCCTGACACTCTCCTGCATCTCTTATAATATAATAATAATAATAATCCTGCTAAACGTGGGAACACTTATCGACCGTGAAGACAATATAAGTTAACGTATAACGAAATTTGCTAAATTCCTTTTACGAATCTAATCGAATCCGTAGTGTTTTTGAATTGCGGCAAGTGACGAACAGTGCAACCTGGCAGGTAAATGTATGCAGCCAACTTCAGACAGATCGCTTTATTAAAAATCGTTTGGCTGCACGTTGTGTCTTAAATGTAAATTCAGTGCTTCGCTGTGCTTTGTATTTGTTTATGGCTCTTACGTACTTTGCTTATTGATTCTCGTAATTCCATTTACGATACGTTCATTAATTGCATAATGGAGTTCCTTGCGATGTTAATTAGAAATTTCAATTATTTAAATATCGTCTTGGACAGTCCTTGATCAAAGGCTACAGTCGATTGAATATTCACTCGTAGCTGGTGCAACCGTGATAAATCATTGGGTGCCGAGAGATCGTACGAGTGATCGTACGTCATTTTTGATAGAACAAATTTGAGGTTAACTTATTTCAAGTTTCTTTTTTGTATTTTAAGAAAAATTTGCACGTAGTGATATGACATTGTTTTTCAATTATTAAAACAAAATTTTGCTATTAACATA
Source organism: Hartigia nigra (assembly GCA_031001745.1). Classification (NCBI taxonomy): domain Eukaryota; kingdom Metazoa; phylum Arthropoda; class Insecta; order Hymenoptera; family Cephidae; genus Hartigia; species Hartigia nigra. The sequence goes on along the minus strand of JARPRG010000623.1, from coordinate 8,521 downwards.
CATTTTTGTAATTATTAATTTATTGTTTAGCGTTGGCTTATAATGTATATTTTGAGATTCACTTTTTATCAAATTTGCTGCACTGATATGGAATCGTTAGAGGGGACGAAGTGTGTGTCTTTTTATATCTTGAATGTCAGAATTTGACATAGGAAATTATGTGGGATCTAATGAAGACAGCAATGATATGCGACTGTGTGACAAAAGCACTGGCTTTGTGTTTCGTCAGGTAACAGAGGGGAGCATTTCTTTTTTTGTGTGAAAAGGTAAGAATGCATGCGCAATATTGTACAGCGCTGCAACTACAAATGGATACCTCCCTTTTATATGGACCAAAGCATGAACCTATATACCTGGTATAGAAGTATATATATATTGCATAAGTTTAAAAAATTTTAATCAAACAGTAAATGTTTTTTTTTTTTCAAAAATTGCTTACGTTGCGATATTTATGTCAATTGTCGTTAATATTAACATTCATTATCATATAAAAAATGATCTTTCCTGAGAGATTCATATAAGCTATACAGGGAACTAATTATTATTTCTATTTAATCGGATCAAGAAATACTATCTTTATGTAATAATGTCTAATATGTATATGATAAAATGTTAGACTTATCGAAAAAAATTACTGTTTACATGTTTATATAAAATTTTCCGTAGATTCCATATTCATAACAATTGTTCGTACAGCTGATAGCGTCAGCCGTCACTTCGGTGATGAATTGATATCGCACACGCAATTCAAAGTTACATTTTCAAAGTGGGCGGGTGTAGCACAAAAGTTGAAAAAATGTAAGGCATAAAAAAAGAAGATACGGTTTTGCGTCAGTTTCCATCTTTTACAAAAGAATATGGAAATGATATCAACCTGTAGCATCAAAAAATATTTCAAGTCCCTCAAGACTTCTGTAAGACGGCGCAAAAACTTGGACATTTTAAAGAATTTATTTTCGATCCTTTCTTATCGTACAAGGAAATGTTTCATTGTTTCTATGCTTTTCTTATCTCTCTGTTTGGAATTCAGTCTCCTTGTTAATACCACGCAATACTCGTTCCTCCTTATACGATAATCGCACCTAGCATTTTTTTATACACTCTCTAGACAGTATTAGATCTTTAAACAAACATATACTGCAGTCACGATTTTATTATTATCAAAATAAGTTTCCCTTAAGTAAGCACATAACTCTTACGTAAATGGGTCAAGATTAACGACTATCGTTATAAAATGAACTATACTACATAATTGGAATTGAAGCGTGATTAGTAGCTTGATATGTTTTTTCGTTATGAAAACCTGCACCGGGGTCTTTATTTATGAAAACCCAACACGTTAATTAGGCTTTCTTGAATTTGCGCAGAATTTACAAACTTTGCACTCTGAAAGCCGCTTTCGGTACGACTCCGTAGAAACGATAGCTTGTGCGCGGTAGTGAAAATTACTGTAGAAAAAGTTTTAAGAAATTAAGCAAAAAAAAACTTTTTTTTTTTCATTGTCAGATTTTGTGTCGATGCATAGCAGAAAATAAATAAGTCCAGTATACATAGCATTTGTTGTGCTAATTTTTGCCTGTTATATTTTGGCCAGAAGATATCGCTATTTTAGTTTGTGAAAATCTCTCTCGTCTTGGTTCGTGGAATTAACGGCAGGTTTGGTCACTCTGGACCAAGCTGGCTAAACTGCAGACCGTGACCTCTGACATTTCTAAATGGCATTTGCATTTCCAAGTTGTTTCAGCAGCAATCACAACCAATAACGGAACCGCAACTGTACTACCCACTATAATAGCACAAAAGGATCCTTTGTGTTTGCGATTGGCCGTTATGTTAAAAATTTTTTTATTTTGGATCCGTCAAACGTTTCGCGGATTTCAGTCTCTTTCTCTAAGGGAACGATCGTTTCAAAATTCAACGGGTATACCGATGTTCTATTATAGTTATACGTGGTGACGTAAAATCAATAAGAAAATTTTGAGGAATCCCAAAAGGATTGATTGGCATTACAATTTTTTAAAGACAGCCGCAACTGTTGGATAAGTAATGTTGACGGGTAAAAATGTTTAATTTTAAAAATTTCAGCCAACATTGAATTAACTTATTAGATAACCCTGCAATCCACTTGTTCTACTTATCAGAGATGCTTGTCGCTTGCACTGACCGCCAATTAATATTAATTTGTCCCAAGGAATTTGAATAATCGAAAACGTGACGGAAGTGGAGCATCATCGATTTAAAAATAATAGAATATTTATACTTGTCAAGACCGCAAGATTTTTCAAGTCTTTTTAAAGTCTTTCTCATTAATCTAGTAGAATCCGTCCAAGGTTGATAAAAGCCTCGACACATTTTATTAGGAATAAGTGTCTGACGTGATGATATAATTAATTTTAGTCATCTGAATGATTTTATTTAAAACGAAAAAAAAAAAAAAAATAACAATTTTCTCCAATCATCCTTTAAGGGTTCAATAAGAATGGATGCAAGATTCAACTTTTCATTATTATCCAAAATAGTGATGGTCAAACTCTACCAATGTTATTATTATTTAATACTCGTTAAAAAAAATACGACTTTACATACTAATAATAAAAATAATTCTTTTATTTTAAGTCAGATACCTCATGTCAATAAGTATTTATATATACAAGACATCAACGTGTTTACTTAAAAAATTCATAAATATCCTTTATTATCGAAATGAAGGAACCCATAAATATTCGATTGGAAAACCTTATCATAATTGGATTTGATCGGTGAGGTGTGAGGATCAATTAACAAATACCAGTAAAAATACGGAATTGGAAATACGAAAATATGAAATTGAGCAAATTTTGAGCTTCTCATAGAAATAACAAGGCAATAGGGCGAATCTTGGTTCATTCTATTCCGCTAAATTAACTGGGATAACGATAAGGTTCTCACGGATATATATTCCCATTGTTAGGGGCATAGCGTATAAACAAGCCCTGGCGATTCGAACTTTTTTCATCCTTAGAATGAGCTATTTTCGGCCACTCACGCTCCTTCCCTAGCAACAAGCCACCCTTACGCAATCGTTACGCGTCGTAGCTCGCTCGAATACTTTTCAACGTACTGAAAGCATCTTTCAAGTATTTAGGGTTACTCGACTGAAGTGGTGGGGCCAACTGAAGTTGGCTTCTATGTACGATTTAAATAAATAAGCCAAATCGAGCTGTCTTACGTTGTAATATTGTACAGTTGTAGATGTGACACTAAATAGACGTATGTCCGATATTCATCCTTAATGAAAGAATGAAATTGATCAGTAAGTGGAAGAATTATTAACTGCACGTTTGATACTTGACATTAATCAAGGTGGAAAGTTAATTAAGGGATAAAGAGAAAGAAAAAGTATTTTACGTATTGAGAAAGGGACGCCCCATTACGTAGACTGGGAAATGAAAGGAAGATTATGAAATAAAAAATAAGATTGAAAACGTTACTAATACGTCACCCAATATACTTGGAAGAAGACGCGTAAACATTTTAGCGAAATGATATTGCGAAGTAAGTGGGTAGTGTGTTTTGGTCAAGAAATATGATCAGATAAAATGGTACGGACTAAAGGTGGGTTGGTTAGGGTTTGGATTGTATTGTAAAAAAATAAAAGATGGCGCCCGTGTGTTTACTTGCTCCCACCTGAATGCCCCTTCGAAATTAGTCTTACCCTCGTACAATACGTCTGCTCTTTAATTCTTGATTTTTCGTATTTCCTTCGTCTCCTCGAAACTTCCTATTCGATTAAGTAAACTGGGAGGATCTCAAACAATCCACATTGCGTTAGTGTTCCAATAAAGAAATCCTTACCTGTAGATACTGCGAGTCACTTCGGCTGTACTGTGGATTCAGCTTAAGTCCCTTGGAATGAACTTTACGTCCCCGTCGAGGCACGGTTTATTCGACGGCGATGCTTCGCGACACGCACTGTCGTTATTCGGCGTCCTTTTCCCGATTCTCTTTTGCCTCGAGATCCATGCCGAAGCCCAAGAAAATTAATTTACAAGGACTTTACTTAGGATTAAGATAAGCGAAGTTTCAGTAGTTTTCATTGGAAACTCTCGGTGAAAAGTTTGACGCGCCTAGTATGAATTGTGAACAAGAATTTCATTAGACGTTCAACGACGATACCTCGTGACGATTTCACTTCCACGTTAACGTTTAAACGCATGGGCTACGTTCCGTCGGTTTTGAAGAAAAACTCTCAGGTTTAGATTCTGTTTCTATTCCTAAAGTTGGTAACTCCTGGAAAAAGTCATGACGCGCTATAAGTAGATAAGTAAAAAGAGAGAGAGAGAGAGAGATATGGTAAATAGATATATATATTAATGTAGGTAGAACGTTACAATGGTAAACGGCTTTCCTGAGGGCGATTTAAGTCACGGCTTTACGTCAGGGTGACGACTATTTTTTTCCTTTTATTTCTGGACTAGCTAGACTTATCTTCCAGAGCGATGTATCTTGTCCAGGGCTCTCGCGGGACACGTGCAAACACTTCGGACAAAAGTCGAAGCTTCCTTCTACAAGCGGCGCGTGGTCGTAGTCCATTTTCAAAGATGAAATTCGTATTTTGGTCAGACGCCATTTGCGAACGATCGATAAATTCGCCTACGGAAAATGAGGTTAGGGTGCGAGTACCGGATTTAATTTATTTGATTTTGAGTAAACTCTTAAGCGCCGACTGCGATAAGAGTTTTTCGAATGTGATAAAAAGAAAGAATGTTTGAACATAAAATTTGAATATTTGAATATAAGAACGACGTATCGTGGTTTAGAAAAAATGTTCATTATCGTTTGTGGATAATACTCAACATGTGGATTTCACTATATATGTGGTTTAATTAAAACTGCGTAATACCGCAACGAGATACACTGATTGCTGCCGCTATAGCACAGTTAATACCGGACACGTTTATTGTCTTGTGATTCCACGGACATTGTACGTATACCTGTATATGTGCCTTGCTGTTAAATCTACACACCAAATGTCTAATTCACTAAAAATACCTGGTGCAAGTAATATAGTTGATAAAACCATATATATAGTATCGTATACTATAAATAAAGTGAAGTATAACAGTTAAAGGCAGTATTTGTTAGTATCTTCTAATATAGTCAATATATGAATTTTATAATATGCGTATCTTAGGTGAATCTTTAGCGTTGAATGACATACAGAGATGGCCCTTCTGAAAAATATTGTATTTTTTAAATAAATTTAACTCACTATGCCTCACGCTTAAATTTATTATATTTCATAGTTGTTGATGTACTATGATACAATGGTTGATACGAATATTTTAATACAACTAAAGTACTGTTTGATACGTATTATTGATATCACGAATATAATTTATTGAATTATCAGTATTATTGAGAGTTTGTAACGATTGTTTTCTTGTCGATGATTCTTGTTGACGTAAGAATAATTTCTACGGCTAATAAGTCTACTAATACATTGCTGAAACCTTGCAAGATATTTATGTCGCTTGTCTTTAAAATATGGTACAGTCAGCCATCATTTTTTAGTGCACCTAACAATACAATTATGCATCTACTGATTCTATACTTATATATCTTATGTAGAAGGTGTCCTATATAAGTCGACGAAATAGACTGTAATTTCCTCTGACATTGAATCTTATTTTTGATTTTGGCTCTTCTTTCTTATTGGATTAACAATGTGCCGAATAGCCTAAAGCAATTTTACTCGTGGTAAATCATAATCTAATTTATCAAGGTATAAGGAACATCCAGTAGTATTTTGGAATATTTATGTACGTATACCTATATCTAATCTTGTTTTGCATTCTTGCTCTTTATCTTATATGAGTATTCTGGATTTACGTAACGATGCTATTCGTATGTATAGATATTTGCATAAAGCCAATGTTTTTCGATCAAAATTTAAATGTTCTCTTGATGACAAATGATCGATTTTCTGATATCGCTGCAATTCGCATTGCAGTGAAATTTCGAGAAAAAGTTAGTGTAATGCGGGGTAAATCTAATTGTAAGACAAAGTACAGTTTCGTCAAATGTTACTATAAAAAGACAAATTTTAAATAGTGTATCTAATACTTTTTACTATGTCGAGTGGGTAAATTTTGAGAGGTACAAAATATGCTAAAAACGTTGTAATTTATAATCAATTGAATTTAAAAGAAGTCCTAACCAGCCACTAAAATATATATGGCCAATTGCAGTTTTTTTTACCTTGTTCCATCTGCTTTATTCTATTAGTACAGTTTTTATTTTTTGCAAGAATCAGAAGAATTTTTATTTTGATACAAACCAATTTTATCCTGAAACAGGCGAATTTTACAAGCATATTAGCTACATAAAATGGCGATTAATATACAATTTTCAATGAATTAATTAGCTTATCATTACTTGAATATGCCTTTTCTTATTTCTTTATATTTTTGTGTTATTTATTAAATATATGAAAATCCATAATGTTTACAATCTTTCGTGAAAAGTAATTCATGAGTCACCAAGATATACTGCATATACCGTAATTTAAATACTCTGAAAAATCCACTTTCGACAAATACATCATACACAGCTTGAATCATCCCAAGCATCCGATTTCCTGAAAAATCGGAAAAATTGCAATTTTACGACAATCTCATATAATTATAAGTAGAATCGTCATGTACGAAATACAATTTTAATTGACGTGTTCATCTAATTCATTGTAGTACAATTTCCTCGGTTTGCAGGATTTGTTGAATTCCCTATTTCCTCTTAGCAATGATCAAAGCTCGTGCAACTTAATGAACATCCCTGAGTCTCGAGTCTCATTGGTTAACCTCAATGTCAATGTATTCCAATGAAGTTCTTAGAACCTCCAGGATGCGAAATAGAACGTGCATCTACGAGACATTTGCAATTGCTGGAAACTGTATGTTCTCCTGAAAGAGGGAACAATCAAAGGCGTGAGTTCTGTCAACAGATGTGATCACAGAAGACAAAGATAGAATGGTCCAAATGCGACTTACGTATAAAATATACATATATAAAGATAATTAACCATCGATACACCGTTACGGCCATTTTCAAAACGGTGTGACTGTTGAGGGTTAACATTCCCTTTAAGGTTAACAGTACTTTATGGTAAACAAAAATCTCAGGTCAAAGATTATATGTAACTAAAGCCGCGTTCACACTACTTAATGTTTTCCATCGAATAATCTTGTGTGGTGGCGAGTAGTACAGTCCACGGTCGAATAGAGGGCTTTGGTGATACATGACGCGTATATTTGTATAGAAAAAAGTATTAGTAAAACAATCGAGAAGTGTAAACGCACCGTAATAGTTCTTACCGAGTTACGTAATTCTATGTTTCTAATACTTAAAACTGCATATTTATATTTTTTTATCGTTCATCGAACTTTCCTATCAAAATTTCATATCCTTCGTATATGAGACTCTCGAGGAATACGATTGCTTGGTATCCCAAGACACGGGATAGCGTTTACGAGAAGTTTTCTGTTGTCCTCTCCAAGAAAAGTCCATTCGTACAAAAAAGCTGTAGAGCTTGTGAAAATTGTGCCGTGTGTCAGGGGAGCTGTCCTGCAGAGTCTGGGAGCGGTCGGGACACACCCCTGTGACCTCTACGGCGTTGTCAGGCTGTAATAAAGAATTGCGCTCTGGAATTTACTTCAATTCCCTTTTACATCTACCTACTAGGTGTCTTCTCTCTCTTCTCTCTCTTCTCTAATCTTCTCACGTTCGTTTTTCACACGACGTATCAACCTTACCTGAACACTTCTCTGATTCATATATCCATTGGAGGTCAAAGATAAATAGAGCCGGTCAAGAAGAAAGTGCTAAATAATTGTGAAGTTCCTACAATATTTCATTCATAATAAAATCTCAGAGTGACGCTATGCGTCATAAGATTTCGAAAAACATTGACGCGCCACATACCCTGTGTCTCTATTCTTTTTGCCATTTGCCTATCTCACGGGTAAGTTTCACGTTCGTTCGTAATATTCCTACTGTCGGGGCTTTAAGAAAAATTCGTTTCGTTCATAAAGATCCTGCGAAAGAATCGCAGCCGTAAATGTGATCTCACACGAGTTCTACTATTTCAAGGAGAAGAGATTGCCTTGGAAACGTAAGTACCGACGAAGACGAAGTTTAGGGGCACTCCGTTGCACTTGGAGCTCAATAGGCCAAGACACTTAAGATAAAAGATAAAATAATACTAATAATATTTGCGTTTGATCTTGCCACTATAGAAACGCACTTGACAAAGCTTTCAGCGGTCTCTATATTCACAATAAGTTTTTAGTTCCTGGCGCTATAAGCTTATATATATATATATAAAGCACGTTCTTGAAATGATAAATCACAAGAAAAGTAAAGAAAAAGCTTTGTTGAAAGATATTAAACGAAGAACCTTAAGGCTACTGTACGTCGAAGCAAGCACGCGTGGGAGAAATCATTCCCACGCATTCGGATTAATTTTTGTAGTTCATTGGACGTT